>JAVXUL010026348.1:0-11629 GCA_035590515.1 Trichilia minutiflora
TAAATAAATAAAATTATTATATTAAATAATTATTCATTTAGATATAATTATTTATTTAAATACGATTATTCATTTAACTAATCGTGTTTTAAACGAATAAACGAATTCAAAAAGTCAAATTCGAATCCGACACGATTATTAATCGTGTGACACGAATACGATCCGTTTATTATTCATGTTAAAATTCTTAAATCTGAATCCGTTTAATTATATCAAATTTGTGTCGAATAATCGTGTCATGACCCAAATTGCCACCCTTACTATCGAAAATGAAATATATAACTTCAAGGCTATGATATAGTCCGATGTACAATATGAATCACCAAGTTTTGGGTTGCACTTATCAAATTTTTTGATGCCCTTTTTAAGTCTTTCATTGCTCTTTCAAACTTTTTTATTGTATTTCTATATATTAGAATTATAATATGAGTAAAAAATGGTAACACAAAAATTAGAAACTATAATGGAGAAGTTGGAAAGTGTAACCTAAAATTTAGTGGTTCGTACGCGAGATCTACTGTATTATGGCATGACCCATAAATTCATCTATGTATCTATCTATTTATATATTCTCATATATCTTTGTGTAAGGAGTTATGTTCAATGAAAGTAATGAGTTTTATTCTTATTGATATTAATTGACAAACTTGTTGAGGATGTGTAAACAATGTGAAGAAATAAAATGTAACAGAAAAATGATTGTGAAAAAAAAATTACGAGATTGGACAATTTGTTTTATATTTATGATCAAAAGCAGTGAAAAATTATTGATTTTAGTACTATATAATTTTATATTTTGATGATAATTTAATAAGTTACTTCGACTTGATGTTATATTTTCAAATTTACAGAACTTTGAACGTAGTTGTTATATTTTTTAAATTATCAAAATTTAGGGACTAAATTGTTAGTTTTTTCTAGCATGTTATGCCTAGATAGTTTTCTAATAAGGTTCATGCTACAATGATCTAATCTTCTATGCTATAACCAAGAATTATCATGCATCATTTGCAAGCATACAAAAAATTCAACAACCAATTTATTTAGCTCAATCACATAGACATCCCCTGTCCTAGAAGCATGCAAAATATTTTTATTCGTATCATCAAAAACATCACAACCATTTTTCAGAAATCTCACACAATAACCTATATTACATAGTTGAGATATGTTAAGTAAATTGTATTTCAGACCATCAACTAGGAACACATTAGAGATTTTGATGTTATTTATCTTAATGGTGCCAATCCCAGTGACTTTGCCTTTGTTGCTATCACTGAAGATCACATCCTTGCCTTTCTTTTTAGAGAGATGCATAAAAAGCTTCTTATTTCTTGTCATGTGTCTTGAGCATCCACTGTCAAAAAATCACTTGACTTACTTATCTAAGGTTTTCTGTTTTTGCTCCTGCAAGAGTGAGATTCATTTACTTTGGTACCCATTTAACTTTGGGTCCATAAATGTTAGTTCTAGACTTAGGACTACAAGAGCAGCAACATCAACCTTAGAACCTTTAGGAACCCAAATAAGTTTCTATAAGTTTTGTTCCTAATAGAGCATTTATTGATATAGTGTCCTATACGACCACAATAATCACATGCATGATGAGTCCTCATTTGTCTAGATGCTTTGACAAAATATTTTGAATATGATTTCTATTTTGTATTTGGTCTATATCCAATTCCAGTCCGATCAAATACCATTCTTTGGCTGCCCAACAGTTTGTCTAATGCATCTTTTCTTAGAGTAAATTTAGCTAAAATTCTTTTTAGCTTAATTATCTCATTCTTTAGTTCTAAGTTCTTGGCCTTTTTTGCTTTTATCTCTATATCACACTTACAAGCATTTTCATTTGATTTCAGCAACTCATTTTCCTTTGTTAGCATACAATATATCTATTTGTTCTTTTTGTATTTAACACAGAGTTCTTCGAAATCAGATTTTAATTCATCATATAATTCCATCAACTCATCATTCATCATTTCATTTTTCACTCATGTGTTGTAATAATTAGATGAGGATTTAGAAAGTACCTCTTCATCCTTTTTGGCCATGAGACACAAATTGGCGTGCTCAGTATCTGATACAGAGGAGCTATCTCCTTCTGATGATTCATCCCAATTCACCTTTATGGCTTTCTTCTTCTTCCAATCTTTCTTGTTCTTTTTTAAAGGACATTCTGGACTTGTGTGTCCACATTTCTTGCACTCATAGCAGATTATCTCTCTCTCTTTTTCTTTATCTTTCTCCCTGTTCTTCTTAAATTTGTTTGGTTTTTCCCTTCTGTGAAATTCTTTTCTTCTCCATTTCTTTCTTCTGCCTTTGTCTCTACCAAACATTTTCTTCATTCTCCTGGCCATCAGCAAAAACTCATCATCTTCTGATGTATTTTTTGTGCTCTTATCATCTTCTTCATTTTTGAAACTCTTAAGAGCAATATTCTTCTTTCCATTTTCTCTGTCATCCTACTCTCTTCTCTGAGCTTCCAGCTCATATATCATCAACGAACCCAACAATTCTTTAAATGGGAGCTTGCTGAGATCGTGAGCTTCTCTAATTGCTGTCACCTTAGCTTCCCAAGTTTTTGGCAAACTCTTTAGTATCTTTGTTATTATGTTTGCATTAGAGTTTGTCCTGCTAAGAGCTTTCAAACCATTTAAAATGTCAATAAAGCGTGTGTACATGTCTTTGATTGACTCATGTGGTTTCATGTTGAAAAGCTCATAGTCATGAACCAATATGCTTATCTTAGAGTCTTTGACTCTACTAGTTCCTTCGTGTGTTACCTCAAATATATCCCATATAGCCTTGGCTGTGTCACAGTCGGATACACGGTTGTACTCAGATCTATCTAATGAGTAATAAAGTACGTTCATTGCTTTACCATTCAATTAAAATTGACTTTTCTCCTCAGGAGACCACTCAGACTTTCGTTTTATTTTTCTCTCACCAGAGAATTCATCTACGGTAATGGGTGGTTTATAACCATCCTCTATGATGGTGAGGATATCGAAATCCAGAGTACTTAGAAAGATTTGCATACATTTATTCCAGTATGCATAATCAAACCCATTGAAGAAAGGAGGTTTGTTTATGAATTGACCTTCAACTATATGAGATGGAATGTTTGATGAAAATTTCATAAAGTCTACTACTCACAGGTATTTAATCCTATATGAAGTGAGTTTGGCTCTGATACTAATTGAAGTTCCAGTTGGCAAGCTCCAAGAGGGGGTGAATTAGAGATTAAAAATTTGGAATAAAAATTAATGCTAATGCAATGAATGTTGATAAGAAAAATAAAACACAGAATTGAGACACTCAGATTTGATAGTGGTTCGACAGAACGTCTACGTTCACTCTTCTCGATTAAATCCTTTCACACCGATAATCACTGACAACTTATTTGAACGGGTCAAGTGAAACCCAAAACAACTCCTTCTTTCATGGGTGAAGGGCAACCTCACAAAATGACTTTCTTTTGAACAGGTGAAGTGAAGCCCAACACAACTATTCTTCTTATCACAGGTGAAGAGAAACCTACAATTAATTCACAAAAATTAATTTCAATAACTCTCTTAAAGAGTAAATGTTCAATATGAATAGTTTCTCTCACTAGAAATGAAATACAGATAATAGAGATGAGAGAATAAACAAAGTATATTATAGAAGAATGTTTTCTTGCTCGGATTGTTGTTGTTAATGCTTATTCACTCTTTGTCTTCAAAACTTGATGTTTATATATCTATAATAAATTCTTCATAATGGCCCTTTTTACCTTCATTAATGATGGCATTTAATGTCTCTGAACTAGCCGTTGTAGACTTGATTTTTTCAAGAGTATTGATATATGTCTTAGTGTATCGATACGTTTAAGATACACAGCCTGAAAGTATTGATATATTTTTCATTGTATCGAAATAATTTGACATAAAAGAAATAAAGTTCGTCATGAAGGTACTTGATCTAGACCTCAGGGTATCAATACGTTTGAAGAACCATCAAGGGTATCGATACGTTTGTGAAAAGGGTGCTTGATCAAGGCTTCAGGGTATCGATACGTTTGAAGAACCCTCAAGGGTATCGATATGTTTGTGAAGAGGTTTCAAAATGTTTGAGAGCAGACCAAAGGTGTCGATACATTTTATAAAGGGTTCTGGAATTCGAGCTTTGATTTTGAACTGCAGCTAAAATGTGTCAATACGTATAAGTAATGTATCGATACATTGGTGCCTTGGTGAGCTTTCTTGACGCTTTCTTTACTTTTCTCACCTGAAAAAACATATACTCTTTCCAAAAGAGCAAGTGACTTATATTTGTCCATTTAACAATTAAATCAATACGAATCATCACATATATATATATACTGGTTACTTGTTATTTATTTTGGCATTAACAAAAACAATATAAAGCAGAAGATTAATATGCTATATAATTATCAAAAATATCTTGGAGCTATCAATTTGTTTTAAAACGAGTAATTATTGTAATGAATTTGTATTGAAATATGACATCGACTTACATATGATTTAAACATATTTAAAAAATAATACTATTTTATTTATGTTTAAAAATGAATTTGAAAAATAGATTTTAATATCTTGTATGTCCTTGTAATATATTTTGGTTAATAAGATACATTTTTTAGATTCACAATAATTATCACGTGGCTGGTTTCTAGAATCGGGATGTGATAATTTTATTGGTATTAAAGATTTTGATTTTATTTATGTGTTATGATCTTTTATTTTTTAATTTCCTTTGATTTTGATTATCGAGATTTTTAAACTTTAATAAGTTTATCTTCAGTGGACCATAGATTAAGTCAAGTCAAATTATAATTTATTAATTTGATATGATAAAATTAGTTACTTGTTGTGTAGAAATATCGCCATAACCCAAGAGGGGGAAGCGTAGACCCTGAGGAATATAATGATTAGAGATGATCACAAACCTCGTCTCATACTTTACCTTTAACTTTTAATAAGAAACAAGTTCATGTAGATCCTCTACCACAAATGCAGAATCTTGAGATTACTATTCATTTTCATTAGTCACATGAGACTTGGAATGATTTATGACTATATGTATGCACAGAATTTGGTACCAAACCTGACTTAAGTCTAAGCGGGTCAGGTTCTTTTGTATTAACCTTCAAGTATTCATCTTATCAAATCTTCTCGACTAGTGCAAAAAAATTTTAAGTTAATTAAAAAAGTGAGATAACTTTAGAGTGTACTATTTCTAGAAATACTAATGCTATGAAAGTAAGTAGATGGTTGAGAAATATATAGCAAAACATGGATGATATAGACTTATTAGATGAGAAAAAGTTGAGAATAGCTACTAGAATGCTTCCACTTAGTGACAGAATGATAAGATGAGACTGAGTGTTAAACCCACTTAGATAAATTTTCAGAGAGCATTCTAAGAGAAGTATTTTACCTATTTTTACAACAATTAGAAAAGGTACAAATTTATAAAATTAAAATGGATGGATAGCACAATAACAGACTATGAGACTCAGTGAGAGAGTTGGCAAAGTTTATTCCAGAATTTGCCCATGAAAAATATTATGTACTAAGTTTAAGGCTAAACTAAACCTAGAGATTAGAGATAGAATGCCAATGGCAGGAAAACAAAGCTATAAAAAGATAGTACAATTAGCTATTTGAGTTAAGGTACTAATTAGGGAAAGGAGATCTAAGACTAGTTTTTAGAATAGAAAGAACCTTAGCATTTCAGTGGGTTAGTCATCAAAGAAGAGCCATAATAGTGGATCATCGAGCGGTTACCCAACAAGTCATGGGGTTATGTCACTTTTTTCTCCCAAAGAGCAACAATCGTTTTGACTTGATACTTCTACTTGAAGATCAACTCGATCAGGTAAGAAATCATCTGACTAGAGATAATATCCTAACTATAAGTAGTTTTATAACAGATCTTGTAGATCACTTACAGTTTGTTGCCATCGTGCTAAGGTGGGTTATACGAGGAAACATTATCCTAGATAGGGGATGCTAAAAGTAGCTAATTAACCAACACAAGACTTGAGATTTCTTAGTATATAGTAACTTATGCCTTAACCCCAATTATCAGGTGTTCATTAGTCTAGTTTAGGAAGTGCATCTACTCATGAGAAAAATCAGAATAACCAATCATGAGTTCAAACTCAGGTATTTGCTATGAATTAAGAGTAGGCACAAATCAATCTAATTGTGATTATGAGTATGGTGATGATCTTTGACCATGTAGTATACATTCCAATTAACCCTAGTTTAGATAAATCATTTATTAGCATGATATTTGTACAATACATAAAGGTAGATCTGGTACCTTCAAAATGAGAGTTAATTATTTATACACCTTTAAGACAGAGATTACTATTAAAAACTATGTTTAAATAGTGTGAGGTCATTATAAGAGATATTGATTTGATTATGTTGAAAATTTAAAATTTTTATACATTTTAGGAATGAACTAGTTGTTATAGTATTATATTTCAGTTGATTATTTTAAAAAGGTAGTGATATTTAAAAGGCTGGTGAGCTAGAAACTATTTTTACAAGCGAGTGAAGAATACTTTCTTCTTGTGTAATATCAACGATGAAAACTAAGAGATTATTATAAAAAGGGTGTCAAGCATATTTGACACATATGGTTGATAAGTCAGTTTCAGGAGTTAGACTGGAATAGGTGCCAGCGATTAGAGAATTCTCTAATGTGTTTTTGAAAGAATTACTTAGATTACTACCTAATAGAGATTTCAAATTTTATATAGACCTTATACCAGGGATGGAACTAATTTTAATTCTACTTTACCATATGACACTTGCAGAATTGACAAAACTAAAAGCTAAGTTAGAACATTTGGTCAAGAAAAGTTTTATCCTACTAAGTGTATCTCCATGGGGTACACTAGTTTTATTTATAAAAAAGAAAAATAGTATGTTGAGATTGTGTATTAATTATAAACTACTCAACTAGGTAACCATCAAGAATAAGTATTCGCTGCCAAGGATTGATAACTTGTTTGATCAGTTGTAAGGTGCAAGTGTGTTATCCAAATTTGACTTGAGATCGAGATATCACCAACTTAGGATTAGAGATGATGATGTCTTTAAGATAGCATTTAACATTCGTTATGGTTATTATGAAGTCTTAGTTTTGTCTTTTGGATTAACAAATACACCTTCAACTTTTATGGTTTTGAGGAATTAAGTTTCTCACCCCTATTTAGACAAGTTTACCATCATATTTATTAATGACATACTTGTATATGCAAGAAGCAAGAAAGAACATGCTCAATATCTCAAAGTAGTGCTTTATACTTTAAGAGAAAGGTAATTATATGTAAAATTCTCTAAGTGTAAGTTTTGACATAGAGAGGTAAATTTTCTAGGGCATGTTATATCAGGTAATGAGATATTGGTGTACCTGAGAAAGATTGAAGTAATAGTATAATGGGAATGGACAAAGAATGTCATTGAGATCTATAGCTTCTTAAGACTAGTAGGATATGATAGAAGATTCATCAAGGGATTCTTCTTATTGGCTACACCACTAACTTAACTTACGAGAAAAGAGGTTAAGTTTGAATAGGATGATAGTGGGAGTAGAGTTTCTAAGTGTTAAAGAACTGTCTCACTTTGGCACCAATCTTGACACTTTTCATAATAGAAAGTGGGTATATTGTTTATAGCAATGCCTCAAAATAGAGCCTCATATGTGTGCTAATATAGAATGACAAGGTGGCAGCTTATGCTTCTCAGTAGTTGAAGAATAATAAAGAGAATTGTCCTGTGCATGATTTGGAGTTAGTTGCCATGGTATTTGTATTAAAGATATAGAGGCATTACTTATAAAGGCAATAGTGTCAGGTATTCATAAACTACAAAAGTCTCAAGTATTTACTCACACAGAAAGAATTGAATTTAAGATAACAGAGATGGTTAGAATTAATTGAGGATTTTACCCTGATCATTAACTACCATTCATGAAAGTCAAATATAGTGGCAGATGGTTTGAATAAGAATTAATTGAAATAAGTTTTTATATTTAGTATTACCTTATTCATATAGGAGTTGCAATTCCCTTTCTTAGTAATAAATAATAAAATACCTTTATTTGATTATTAAGGGTAAAGGAGTAGTACGCGTTAGTAATATTTTTTTTTGTGTACTTTTTTTTAAGGATAAAATTTCTTATAAGAGAGGAAAGAATTATAAACCCCATTCTGTGAACTTATGAGCATTACGATAATTTTTGTTTTCCATTTGTGTGTGTGTAGTTACATGTTGTTCAGGCATTGATAGGTTTATCATTTGAAAATTCTTTTGTAGAAAAGGTGTGGTGTTGAATAACTCATTAATAAGAAAGAACTGGATTTTTTAATCATAAATTAGTCATCAATTGAGAAAAAATTCTCTCTCATTGTTATAATGCTTGAAGAGAACTTTTTGTTGATATATTATGGGTTTCATAAGGATATCTGGATAAAAAGTTATGAGTATTTGAAGTGGTAGTCCTCAGTTGATGAAAAGGAAAGGTAAACATTGATATATATAGGTGATAGCATTGATACATGGCGCTACGGGTCAAATGTATCAATACATTGCTAGGAGGTATATATACTTGATGGTCCCAAAATGTTTGATGCTACATGTTTTTAAATGACAAAAGATTGTTTTTGATGATGCCAAAACATATAGAGTAATAATTTATGCATGTGATATATATATATAATTTATTAAGTGATAATTATATCATTTAAAAAGACATATATGTCACTTGATCATTTTCTGGAAGGGAAAAAATGTTTTTCAGGAGTTTAAATGTGGAATCGAAGTGTCAAGAAAATATGGCTAGACTAAAATGTACCAATACCCTACTTAAAGGTATTGACACATTTATCTACAGTGCATAATTTAAGCTCGAGTTTCAGAACCCTGCCTCAAGCATTTTGATACCTTTGAAGATTGCCCAAACGTATCGATACCCTTGCTCAACGTATCGATACGTTGGTGATGAAGAAATTAAAATTTACTTAAGAACGTTTCGATCCACTTGGAGTCTATGATAAACATATCAATATCGTTGATGGTCACTTAAATGTATAGATACCCTTGAAGAGCACATTAACACGTTCGTGATGAACTCATCAAATTTACGTGAAAATGCATCGATACCTTAGAAAACGTATCAATACACTCAAGGTAATAAAGCCTAATGTATCGATACCCTTAAAATTCAAATTTAAATGTATCAATACCCTGAAGAAAGGTATGGGCTTCTGTAATAAATCATAATAGTAACGGCTACTTCAGAAGCAATTAGTGCTACCGTTAATGAGATTAAATAAAGCTATTAGAAGAATTAAAAGTCAAATATAAATTCCACTCTATTTAAAGAATCAGGGATTGGTTGAAGTGCAGTTACAATGAGCATAATATCTGAAAAATATTCCTCTACAAAATTAATTCATTCACTCTACTTCATTTTCACCTGTATTTATTTTAGTGAGAGAAAGCTTGAGTTTATTGAATATTTACTCTTTTAAGAGCTAAATTTTTATCTTTATTTACTGAGATACATTTAAGGTTGCTCTTCACCTATTGCAAGAAAGATTATATTGAGTTTTACTTCACCCGTTCTAAAGGAAGGTATATTATGGTTACCCTTTACCATATAAAAAAGAGTTGTATTTGGGTTTCGCTTGATCCATAAAAACAAAGAGATAGTAATCCTCGATATGAGTGGATTCATTTGAGAAGAGTGGACGTAGACTTATAGTCGAACCACTATAAAAATTATGTCTTGCATCTTTTATCTTTCTGTATTCATTTTTCCTCTCTGTATTTAGTTCATAGAACGTAAAGTCAGTTTCATAATCTTTCACGAACTACATAAAATCTTATTTTAACTTTTAAAATTTTCAATTCACCCCCCTCTTGGAACTTACTATCTGGGCCTACAATTGGTATCAGAGTTTACCTCACATTATTTAGGCTTAAACACCTATGAGGAGTAGATGGTAATGGCATCATCATCTATTCTTTCACTTATGATAAAATGTCAGTCCACCAACAGACCTCCATTGTTTAATGGGTCTAATTATGTATATTGGAAGAAGCGTATGCAGATCTTTCTTAGTACACTAGACTTTAACATTCTTACCATCATAGAGGATGGTTATAATCCCTTTATTACTATAGACAAAGTCATTAGAGAGAGAAAATTAAAACCAAAAGTAGAGTGGACTCTAGAGGAGAAAATTCAATTTTAGTTGAATGGCAAAGCCATGAATCTACTATACTGTGCATTAGATAAATCCGAATATAACTGAGTGTCTGGCTGTGATACAACTAAAGCTATTTAGGACATGCTTGAGGTTAACCACGATGGAACCAGTAGAATCAGGGACTCAAAAATAAGCATGCTAGCTCATTACTATGAACTCTTTAGGATGAAGCCCCATAAGTCTATCAAAGACATGTTTACACGATTCATAGATATTACTAATGGTTTGAAAGCTCTTAGTAGGTCTTACTCAAATATAGATATAGTAAACAAGATACTACGGAGTCTGTCAAAGACATAGAAAGCTAAGATAATTACCATTAGAGAAGCTCATGACCTCAGCAAGCTCCCACTCGAAGAACTATTTGGGTCAATGATGACATACGAGTTGTAAATAAGCAAAAGTGAATATGATGACAGAGAAGGTGGAAAGAAAAATGTGGCTCTCAAGAGCACCAAAATGTAAGAAGAAGAAGAGAGCACAGAGGTATCTTCAGAGGATGATGAGTTTATGTTGATGGCTAGAAAAATGAAGAAGATGTTTAGTAGAGATAGAACTAGAAAGAAACACTGGAGAAGAAGAGACTTTTAGAAAGAGGACAAGTCAGAAAGATTCAAAAAAAATAAGAAAAAGGAGAGGGAGAAAGATAAGGAGACTATTTGCTACAGAAACCAAGTTAAAAGAGGTTGCCAAAGAATGATTTTTAATAGGGCTAGAATTGGTTATAGACCTAGTACGAAATATAAATCTTTTTCAAATTATTTTGTCAAAGCATCTGATCATATGAGTTCTTCTATTTGATGTCATTATTGTGACCGTATAGGACATCAAATCAACAAGTGTTCCATTCGAAACAATACCTACAGGGATCCTAAATTAATTTGGGTTCCCAAAGGTATAAAGGTTGGTATTGATGCTCCTAAGGTCAAAACTAACATGTATGGACCCAAGGTCAAATAGGTACCAAAGTAAATAATTAATCATTTTACATGAGCAAAAAGTAAGAAGCTCATCCAAGAAAGTCAATTGGTTCTTTAATAGTGGCTACTCAAGGCACATGACTGAAAACAAAGAATTATTCGTGCATCTCACAAAGAAGAAAGAAAAGGACGTAATATTTGGAGATAGTAGTAGAGACAAAGTTGTTGGCATTGGTATCATTGAGGTAAACAAAGTTAAAATTTTAGATGTTTTGCTAGTGGATGGCTTAAGATACAATTTGCTAAGTATTTCTCAATTATGTGATGTTGGGTATAATGCCATATTTCTTAAAGATGCATGTGATATTTTTGATGATGATAAGAATAGAATTTTGCATGCTTCTAGGAT
>JAVXUL010026359.1:0-11628 GCA_035590515.1 Trichilia minutiflora
GGGCCGGTTTCGGTCCGGGTTTTGACGGGCCGGGTCGGGCCGGTTCGCGGGCCGACCCGGCCCGTTAGACACCTCTAATTAAGCCCCATAATTTCTATGATTCATAACCTTCCAACCTAAGATCTGGAGATAAAATTGCTAATCCTGCCAACCATTTTACTGCATAAAATGTTATGGATTCAGCTAAGCCATAAGATCAACAGCCTTCAAAGTTCAACTGAATTTTGTTTCATAGAAGTAATCAAATTTACGAGAAGTGCTTATTTAAATTCTAAGAAAGCAGCCTATTTTCTGTTGATAAAATGGTTTGACACCAACAGAGTAAGATATTTTGAATGAGACTAGAAGAACTCAAAAGCATATGAAAGTTCACAAGTTGAGGCAATGAACTCTGTAGTCCAAAGAAAACTTACAAATTAAACTATTACTTTATCAAACCTAAATTTATAATGTCTCTCAATTTGAGGTAAAGCATTCAGTTCAATTATGTCAATGAACTCTTCATAAGGAAACTCAAAACAGAATAGGACAAATAATTTGTGCTATTATAAAACACAGCAGTTGATAAGATTTTTGATGGAAACTTATGTTCTTACAGCTTCAAGCCAGTGTTGCAGGGCTAGTTTCTGAGCCTTCTCATCCTTTGATAAACCTTTCCCTACCTACAAAAAGAGGACCAAATGATTAACCTCAGAAATTGCAAACACACACACACACACATTTCAGTGACTTGTTACCTATGAAAACACATTAAATTACCTTAGCTGCCCTTGTTCTAGCACGGGCCCATCTTGAAACTGCAGTTTCTGGCTTATCAGTGTTAAAGAAAGACACCGAGCTTCGTTTTAGAGCTGCAAAATCCAGTACCTTCCACCTACAATAAGTAAATGAATATAAGAAATAAAAGAAACAAAATGTCAACTACTCAATCAAGCACCAAAATATTCAAATTATCAAGAGACAAACCATAGTTCCTCAACCACAACTGCACAATCTGCAAGGTTCCTTCTTGTCCTATAACTCTTGTAGACTTTTTGAAGTTTAGTGGCAGCAGCATCAAGCTCACTAACAGGCCTCGGAGAGAAAAATATCTCTGGCTCAGGGAGCAATATTGTAGGTTTATTTATTTTAACAGTTTCGTGAAATTTATTCTTCACAGAAATTGAATTTGAACTCTCTTTGTCAGAAACTCCTTTAGATGATTCTAACACCTTGATTTCTGCTTTCACGGAATCCCAGCTCTTGAAGCTTATAGACGTCTCTATCATCATTTTATCTGAGCCATCAAACTTGTTGATGGTTTCTAAATCTTCTTTCTTGAAGCCTTTTGTTCTCAAGGCCATCTCTTCACCTTTTGTTCTAAAGCTTGTGGACCTTCTAATAACTTTCTCAACGGTGTTGGTGAAACCAAAATATTTGTAAAAGATTTCAGTCCATGTGGGTAAGAGTAAGGAAAGAGAGAGGCCCATTCACTTAAATCAATAACAGACTTCAACGCGTAGTACCAGAACAATTAACCTGCTAAACAGAATAAAGAAAATAATACTTATTTGACTTTTGGGAATTCCATATAAACACGGATGCAAAAACAACAGTCAATAAGTAAATACAAATATTGGTGCAAATTCATTCTGTAATGAAAAAACAGAAAGTGACAATGTTTAAGGAGACTGTAGCACAACAAGCAAACTTTCAACACGATTAGAAGTTGAAAAAAAAGGTTCTAAAGACGTCCCAAACGAACAGACTCAGACAAATGAAATGGAACGCAAATGTCGAATTATGCAGTGATTTTTTTTTTTAATTTGAGGTCAGAAGATAACCCAACTCTGGATTAGACAATTTCATACTAACGGCTCAAATTTGTTGTAGGTTTTGCTTAAAGGTAAGAAACAGAAAGAGGAGAAAGAGTCAGCCATTAAGAAATATTTTGTTTGAGCGATGAGTCAAGCAGCTTTCAGCTTTCCTATTTCGACGTGAAAGTATAGCAAATCCAAGATAGAATTATAACACATTAAGAACAATTAACTAAGCAATAATTTATATTACATACATACCAAACACAATCAAAACTAAACACCCATTTCAATTTTCAATAGAATGGAAAATATGAAAATTCGAAACGATCCAAATTAACCTCTCCGCTAAAAATTCACAGCAGGACCTCCAAACCACCTATCTCTCTCTGACGATACAATGAAAGAGTAAGAGTGCAAGACCACACAGCACATGCGATTGACAACCTGATCAGCTTATTTATAGAGGTTGGTTATGGTAGCTTGAATAATCAAAGGTAAACGCTGTCTGTATATGGAGAACAATGAAGACCATAAAAAAAAGGGGAAATCAAAGTAGATGTGCGGAAAAGTAAACAAACTGCATTTAGCCAAAACGAGTACCTTCATGGAAGTTTAAGAGAAAGATAGATGAAGCACCAATAAATGAAGTATTCTTTGCATGGGTAGAAGACGTGCAAGGTGGGCCTTGTAATGCCTCATGAGTGATGACTCTGCGTACGATGGTAGAAATTCTGCACTCGGTACTTTCTAAACTTTGATTTTCAACACTCAGCAACTCGGACACCTTTTGACTTTGGCTCCTTTTGATTTGAATTTTGCTTATTTACTACAATACTGCATTGAAATTACAAGATTGTATGTCACGGTGGATATACCAATTTAATCTATGCTTGAAAAGTACAATTCCCAATGCCCTGGAAAACGGGGCATATTAATTTTATTTGAAACCAAACACCACGTGACCCTCTAAAATGTCACACTCGTAGCAAAATAATATTAAGAATAATCATAGTTTACACTTATAGGATATTACAAATATGACGTATAGTAATGTATAATTGAATTCATTAATTATAGAGATTATAAAACCTTTTTTATATATTTTACCATAGTCAATATTAATAATATTAAATATACAAATTATTTGTATAACACAAAAATTCTTTGAACAAAATAACATAGTCATTAATATAATATGATTATTTCATGATTATTTTAAATTTTTATATATTATAATAATATAATTCTAATATATTAATTTGTAAAAATATTTACATATGTAACACTAGAGTCTCGTTAATATAACATGAATTTTATTAATAAGATATTTGTTAAGATTTTTATATTTATTATTTATAATAATTTTTAATATTTAATAATAAATTTTAATACATTAATAAATATAATTTATTAAATACAAAATTTAATTAAAAAATATAATTTTTTAAATACAAAAAATTTAATAAATATTCTAAAAACACTCATTAGCAAAATTTATATAACAAAACTATCCCAAATTGGTGTAGGAAACAAACCTATTAAATAATAAGGTTTACTGGTGTAGTCACCTCCTTCACAAGTTGGTAGGAAGTTATTTATTAGGGTAAATGACATTTAATGTAAACAATGATGTATGTTAAAATTAAACAACATTTTATTTTTGTTAAATAAAAAAATATTCTTTTTTATCCTTATTTATTGATATTTTTTATTTTAAATATTTTATTATAAAAATTAATTTTATTAACACATAAATAACAAAATTTTAAATTTAATTATACTAATAAAATTGAAATTAATTAGACTACAAAATTGTTAAAAATTAACGGATAAAAATTAAAAAAATATATTTTTTGAATTATTATAACAGACGTCAGAACAAGAACAGCCCCGTCAACGACCAGAGTCCATGTGGATTTATCTTAAATGCCGTGTGCTGTATGCTGCAACTTCGTCGTCGGCCGGGCCACTTGGTTCACAAATTTCAGTTCATCCCTGAAGTTTCTGCGAAGAACAATTCAGGACACACTTTGGTTTAAAATAACCAATTAACTGTTGCAACTGCATTTTTCCCCTCATTATAAAGTTTCACTGAACAAATTGGTCCCTGAACTTCATAATTTTTTAACATTTTAATCCATTATAATGTATAAGAACAATAAATAAATAAAACACTTACCATTTGAAATCAATGGCCAGAACAATCCAATTGCCATTCATTCAACCAATAACGTCTGCAGCCCATTGAAACTTTTACCAAGAATTCATAAAATATTGTCAGCTTCAAATAATTTGAGTCACCCACTTCAATCGACAGTACCAACAATAGCATCATCAAAGTGAATGAAACTTCAATTTAATTTAGATGCGGATATTGTAGATGTCAACCAGAAGGGAGTTCATAAAAATATTTGCAATTGCTTCACTACCTTCAGGAACAACCCAAGCCTGCAATACATGACCTTGTTACAAAGAAGGAAACATATCAAAAGCGACAGAAATTTTAATTCACGCAATAACTTCCAGGGACATAAAGGGGGAAGCATACACCAAACATGCTCAACATTATAAATCTAAAGCCCCAAATCAACTAAACTCTTTAACAATTGATAATCGAATAAATGATATTTATTTTAGCATGACCAAAAGATTCTATTAGTATACTTCAAGTACATATCAAAGAATTAATACTATAACTTATAATTATAAAATATTGGATAAATTATTAAATCAAGCAACTAGTCAAATTCACTATGGGTTATCCTGGGCTAAATTCATACCAAAACTATGGCACAAAGCCACACCCAAGAGACCCTAAAGTGATATGAGCATTCTGAGTTTGAAGGTTGAACCTGTTTGAAGAGCAACCAATCATAGTAGAAGACTAAACAATTATTAATTTGTTTGATAATATCGGTCATATACGAAAAACCTGTTTGAAGAAATTTTAGGTTAGATGTTCGTTTTCCCTAAACAATCTAATAGTTTTGGACGGTAGCTAACAGCAAGGGCTAAAGTGTTACTCTACAGCAAAGAGAAGAAGTATCGAGAGGAAATGAGAGGAAGAAAATGAATTGAAAATTGAATTCTGTTTTTCTATATTACTTCACTGTACAAGTCGACTTAAATGCATGTAAACAGGGTAACTAAAATATAACTACTATATTTTACACATCAGCTATACACGTTTAGCTGTAAAATTTCCTTTAAAATGGCTTGTAAATGTCTTGGACAACAGAGGCAGCAACCGAGAAGAAGGCAATGCTTTAGTTAACTAGTCAGCAACATGAAATTGAGATCTAATAGGCATGAGCTTGACGAAACCTGCAACAACTTGCTCCCGAACAAAATGGCAATTAATCTTAATATGTTTAGTTCGTTCGTAAAAAGTAAGATCAAAAGCAATATGTATAGTAGTCTGGTTGTCACAAAAAAAAAAAAGAGCAGGTGAAGTAGGATGGACAGAAAAATCTTGCAATAAGTGGTGTAAGTAAATAAGCTCACTTGTTGTAGTAGCCATAGCTCTATATTCTACTTCAGCTGATGTCCTTGAGACAGTGTTCTGTTTCTTGGCTTTCCAGAAAACCAGTGCATCTCCAAGAAAAACACAAAAACCAGTTATTGATCTTCTGGAATCCGAACAAGTTTCCGATCTGTATCAGAAAAAGCTTTAAGCTATAAGGAAAAAGATGAAGAGAAAAACAAACCTTGACCAGGACTGAATTTAAGATATCTAAGAAGTTGATGAGCAGCTTGTAAGTGCAGAACTCTTGGCTGAGCAAGAAACTAAGCATATGGACAGCATAGGTAAAATCAGGCCTAAAAGGAGTGAGATATAAGAGCCGACCAATGAGATGTCCTTTACTGAGAAGCATTAAGAACCAAATCACCATCATTGGCATTAATTGTAACTTAGGATCCATAGGCACATCAGCTGATTTACAAGTAAGAAATCCAGTATCTTCAAGAAGTTGCAAAGTGTAATACTTTTGAGAAAGAATAATACCTTTGCTGGATCTAACTATTTCAATACCAAGAAAGTACTTTAAAGAATTTAAATTCTGGAGTTTGAATTGACTATTAAGAAATTGCTTTGTAAATGCTATAGATTAAAGAGAAGGACCAGTGACAATAATAATTTCTTTTTTTGAAGGACTTCAATTTCTTCTAGGTTTCCAATCTTTTCATTCTCACAAACATCATTTTATTCTTTTAAGGAAATAATGCAAAACATCAATTTTTTTTAAGAGTGCAATTTTTCAATGTCATTATGCATTTCTTCAATTGCATCCATCAATTCATCATAAGAGTGTGGAAGTTCAAGATCATTTACTTGATTATCATCGGTGGCCATTAAGCATATATTGGTAATTTAATTGGAGATCCAAGTAACCATTCTTATTTTTCTCTTTAATTTCTTGCATTTTAAATATGCATAATCACTTTTGACATGACCGAACTTTTTGCATTCATGACAATTAACTCTTAAACTTCCTTGCCATTAGAACATATATGTATATATCAAAATAGTGTCAATATAATTCACACACTCAAAATACAATCATAAGAAATACATACTCAGTCGAGTAATTTGAAATACATATAAATCATTCATTATAAATCGATTTTAGTTTTATTTTAGTGGACTAAGTGTAAGTACAAACTGATTTAAATACTTGGTGTCAACAATAAATCATTACTAAGATTAACTATGCCACCTGATGTAGATTATTCTGAAATGGGAAAAAAATGAGTGAGTATTTTAAAATACTCAGTGAGTGGATAACATATAAAAAAGGATTGTACTCTAATACGTATCAATATGACATCAAGAAAATAATAACCATGTCAAAATCAACATAGAAGATGTCTCATTAAGACCTGAATGTCATATAAATATCAATGAATAAATAACCACATTATTATTAAAATAAATCAAATCAATTAAATATATTAGATTTCATCAACTCTAATTGGCTGTAGAATATCCTCAACTCATAGATATATACGTGTGCTATAGCATGCTAAGCATATCAAGCTTATTAGATTTTCATCCATCACAATTGGCTATAGAAACAACTTGACCCTCGGGTTTATTATGTTCTATCCATCTCAATTAGTTGTAGGATACTTTCATCCTCAATATTGAATTACATCCACCTTAATTGACTATAGAATACCCTCAGTATAATTCAAAAACTGACACACAAGGTCAACGGCCATAATAAGATATCATAACATTGGCTCTTCGATTATATCCATATAAAAGCATCAAAAATCAAATGATTCAACAAAATACTTAGCCTTCTAGTCTTAAATATTAACCATATATGATACAAAGATCAACATTTAAAATAGTTTGATCTCATGAACCCAATAAAATCATATCACCATATTCATAAAAATCAATTTCATAACTAGTCTCCAGCCCTACCCATATAGAAATGTAAAAACATACTAAAATCACAATAAAATCATCATACATATTTATCACAAATAAGTGAAATTTTTTCTTAATCTCAATCTCAATAAATCAACATCACTTCCCATCAAAATCAATTCATATAAAATATTTCTATCGTCCTAAGGTATAAATCATTAAGTTATCATAAATAGTTTATAGGAAATAAAAAGAAAATCAAAATAGTCTCACTTACTACTCAGAGATAGAGAATCACCCTCTTGATAGTTTCCTTGTAATGGGATCCTCAAACTAACTCGCTCATGTCTATATACATATATAAATAAAGTTTAATAACCTTTTTTTGACATAAACATGTCCTAGACATGACAATGCATATGATGCTTACAATGTTTTCTAATTCAAATTTCCATCAATTAAAATCAATGACATTATTCAAATTCGATAACCATATCAGATTTATAATTCTAACTTTTTTGGTATTCTTTTTACTAATTTATTAAGGTCTCATTCAATTTAATCCATTTCTTCATAATTTCACATTCATATGCTTATTCCAACTTACAAACATTGATTTCAAGCTTGGTTCATTGTAATTACTTGAAAAGATCAAATGCACAGTAAATCCTACGTATACAATAAATGTATTTATTTCTTATGTATACGAAGAATTTTCAATTTCATCATTTTAGCAATCCCATTGTATACATAAATGTTCTACGCTCTAAATAATGCAATTTAAATTAAATTTACACGATTGGAATGAAAACCCTTGAATGTACAATAAACCCTAATCTTAATTTTAATAATAAAACATGCAATTAAGTTATAGAATTTAATAAACTCACCAAATGGTTAATTGCAACCCTAAGAAGCTCTAAAAATCGTCAAATGAAGAAAATCCCAAATGTGTGAATAGTAAATCCCAGGATATTATTTATAATATCTCATAAAATGATCAAAATACCCTTGAAAAAGGAAAAAAATTGGGGAAAAAGTAGACTTTTCGCAAGATTTTTCTCATTTGGTAAAATGAGTTGCGGGATTTATTTAAATGAATTATCTAATTTATTCGAATGAATTTTTCGTCTATAAATTTTAAAAAGCTCCTATTTTTCTAGTTCAACGAATTCTATTTTGCTCAAATGAATTTAGGCATTTGATCGAATCAATTGTCTAATTCGTTCGAATGAATCTTGCCAGCTTTCAAATCAAGAATACCCAAAATTTTTGTTCAAATGAATCTTTTTATTTTTTCAAACGAATTCTCTCCGAGGTGTAAAATTTCAATTAAACTTCTATTTTTAAAGAAACAACACAATCAAGTCCTTGAGTTCAAATTTTTTCACTCATTAAAATATACCTAAAGGTTTTCAAGCCACTTAACAAACAATAATACAGTACCAATTATTTGATTTTAATACAAGAACTAATACTTTACAAAAATAACAAAAATATCCTTGGAGGCTAAGTGACTAAAATGCCTTTAAAATTAAAAATACAAGGTTTACATTTTTCCTCATCACTTTCATTTATTCATGAAGTGAGAGCAATGTTCTTCTTCTTTTTATCCTCCTTCAATTGATCATCAAAAAAGTTCGTCTTCATAATCTATAAGTGAACCTATGGGATTATCAAGTGATAGGGTAGTTAGCTCCTACCTCTTCAATAGCTATCATCTTTACTCTTCATTCCTTTGGCAAAGATCTAATAATCTTCTTCATTTGCTCATTATTTGAAAATAATTTTTCAAGAGCCTTAAGAGAATTTACTATATCCATAAACCTAGTATACATTGTATGGATGGACCCTTAAGGCTCTATTTTGAATAATTCATATTGCCTAGTGAGTATACTAATTGAGACTCCTTAGTTTGATTAGTTCCTTTATAGACCACCGCCAAAGCATGTCAAATATCATAAGCAAACTTACATCTAGATACCCTATGAAACTCTTTTTCATAAATCATACAACATAAGACATTTATGGATTTCTCATTTCAATCTCATTCCACTTACTTTTAGGTTTGGTATACTCTCTTCTTTTTAATTTACTCTCTTAGGGATATAAGGACTCTCACTCACTATCTTTCAAAGCTTAAAATTAGTGGCTTGTAGGAAAATTTTCATCTTAACCTTCCAATACATATAGTTGTTTCCATTAAAAAAATAAAGGTTTAATGGTGGATTGTCTCTCAAATTATCCTAGGGTTACTATATATCACTCTAAGATAGTTAAATCTTATTTAAGAATATCAAACTTTGATACCAATTAAAATTCTAAGCATGAAACCTAAAAAGGATAGTGAATTGGATTTTTAAAAATTTAATACTAGTTAATTTAATTTTTCAACCACCACAAATTATCTAACCATTATATTGAAGAATAAAATATTCTAACTATCACAAATTTTCTTAACAGCCACAATAAATAATTTTAAAGCAAAAGTAGCTAGAGAGAGTAAGAAAGAGAAGAGAAAACATGACAATAGATAGTGACCAACAACTTCAGCCTACATCCATTCCTTTAAGATCCCTTTGAAACCAAAGACTTTTAGTTATAACTAGAATTTTTACGAGCTAATCTTTAACCTTTTATAATTAAAAATTTTGCTGGCTATTCTTCAAACCTTAACAAGTGATTACTTATAAATCACTCAAATCTATCTTAATTGAAAGAACTATCTTTCACTCTTTTATAAGTAAAAGCAATGAAATGGTACAAGAAAAATACTCTTACAATTTTCTCTAGGAAGAGAATGATAAAAATGAAGAATAAGGTGTTTGATTTATAATTTATGCAATTAAAAGCTCAAATGATATTTTAGAATGCTAAGAATAATAAATAGAATATTTAAGTTCGTATTTTCTCTTTATAAAATGAGAAAAATAATTATTTTATAATTAGAATTTAAAATGTAATAGTTAGACACAGAAAATAGTCATTAGAATTTAAAATATCAGAAGTTGGGTCGAATAAATTAAAGAATTCATTCAGCCGAATTTAAACAAGTTTTCTATCAAAAATCTATAAAAGTTCATTCAAACGAATTAAAGAATTCGTTCAATTGATACTATTTGTAGTACTATTCATAACACTGTAGTAATAATGTAGTTTACTGTATTAGTTTTAAAAAATATGACATTTTAGTTTAAAATTTTACAAGTTTGAAAATATAACAGTTAATTTCAAGTTTTGATAACTTTGAAATAAATGCATTTTGGTCTTTGAAAAATATTTTAACTCATATAAAAAAAATCATTTGAACTTACTTGATTACCTAGTTGCACAATCACACACATAAACGTACCTAAAAGATTTACAATAAAATACCATTGGCTTGTGTTTTGATCTCTTAAATTCTTGTATTATTCTTAAAAAATTGATCTATAAAAACTCTCTTTTTCTTGGTTTGATTTTTTATTTATTTTATTATTATCAAAATATAAAATTATATGACACTAAGGTTAACAACTAATTTTTCAGTATTTCAGTCGACCAAATCAAAGAATTTGTTTAATTAAAAATGCTAAACCTTTTTAGAATAAAATTCAACCACTTTGGTCAATCGAATCAAAGCTTTTGATCTACTAAATGCCTTTTTTTTTAAAATTTCTTATCATTCTTCGCACACGCTTAAGTTTTTGAGTTACAATAATGAAAGCTTTAAAGCCTTTCAAAATTTGGATAAGATGAAACTAGACATTTAAGATGGTTCTACCCTTATCTTAGTTGATAAAACTCTAAATAACCAAAATTAGCTAGGACATGGCTAGGCATTTAAGATCGTTCTACCCTCTTTCTACTTGATAAAACTCTAAATAACCAAGATTGGCTAAGAAGAGGTTGAACATTTAGGATAGTTCTGCCCTCCTTTTAACTGATTAAGCTTAATAACCAAAATTGGTTAAGATAAGATTGGACATCTACGATGGTTTTATCTTTTTCTTAGTTAATTCAAACATTAAATAACTAAAATTGAGTGAGATAAGATCAGATATATAGAATGGTTTTATCATTTTCTTAGTTGATTCAAACTATAAATAAGTAAATTTAGTTAAAAGTAAGCAAACATCTAGGTTGATTTCACCTTCTCTTAACTTAAAATTTCAAATAGAATAACTCACATAAATTCAAAACTATAATATTTTGGTAACTATCTAAATGAAAGTTATAGAGTTTCAATATATTTTTAATACCTAATTGATCTTTTATCTTATCTTATCATTTTGGGTAGAAGAAGATTTTATTTTTAAATATTTTTTATCGTGTCAACTGTCACACCCTAAATTGTGGGCCCCACCTATGACAGACGGCACAGACCTCCAGAGTGTACTCGATCACACAGAATACCCCCTATAGATCTGTAAGGCATTCATAAAAATCTGTTCTGAATTAAAAACACTT
>JAVXUL010026390.1:0-11626 GCA_035590515.1 Trichilia minutiflora
TTATTCTCAATAATGCTTCTTGCTGACTGGCCTTCTGATACAGACTTAGGAAGAGACCAACCCAACATCCCGACCAACGTTGCAAACATTTTGTTAAGCATGCCCACTACAGATGCAAGTAGCTCCTAAGCGGGGAGAACTTGGTGAGATCGTGGCTAGTGTCTTTGGCCTCCACGAGAAGTTAAATTTCAAAAGCCAGAGCTCAGATGAATGAAGTTAAACTTCTCTCCTAAACTATTTTTAATGTGTTCCCGTGAAGCTCATTCTTAGTAAAGTTTTGAATCATTCACAGCTGAGGGGACTGAAGGATCCTTATTAGAGGGAAGACAGAGAGTGGCGTACATCCTGAAGGGACTGTTGTCCCAAGGGGGATCCAAGGCATCCAGACCTGCCGATACCAACACAAAGGTCCTAGGTGATAAGGATAAGGGGCCAACCCAGCGAGATCCTAAAAAGGCTCCTAAGAAGGTAGGAAAGAAAATCAAGCGCCCTAAACAAAATGGCATACTGATCAAAGAGCATATTAAAGAGGAAGAATAGCTCCCCGGGGGGAGGTCCATTCCCAACCAAAGATAAGAGCAAACGGCCCATAGAAGTGGACGTAGGGGAGGCAAGGAAGAAAAAGAAATCCAATCGTCCTCCCCCTCACCCCAATAGATAATCAAACAAGAATCCCAAGCCATGAAGAGGGTGTTTCATTCTCCTGGACGATAAGGTTATGGGCACAAAAAGCCTCTGGGTAGGACTAAGAGGGGCAATCAGGCCAGAAAGAGGCTATTAATCAATAATAGGCCTCAAAGGTAAGGGCAAATAATAATGGGGGTTGAGGTCAAGAGAAAACTGACCCGATCAAGAAGAATGTTAACGATATGCCCCCTTCAGGAGATAACAACCTGGAACGAGATGGGCTCCAATGGGAGGACCTCCCAAAAGATAAGAAGGAGGATTTTGGTTACCTCCTCCACCTGATAAAGAAGGCTCACAGTGTGATCCTTCCCAGGAAGGGTGAGGCTATGGGGAATGCCACTCCCAAGCAAGCCCTCGAGTGTTTGAGCTTGTATAGGCATAGTGTAAGTTTTTCTGATCCTTGTCTTCCATACCTGAGAGGTAAAGGGTAATTGTCTGAGATGCTGACTCAATTTATTTCTCTTAAACAGAATGCATACATGCTAGACCTGTTTATAGAGGAATTTTAGAATGTCATAATGGTTCAGAAGCAGGCCATCAGAACAGTCAAAAAATTAAAAGGAAAGGCCTAGAAACAACTGACCGTGTTATGGAGGGAGGTAGCCAGTGAGAAGGCAAAACTGGAGGCCAGGGTCTCTTCCTTGGACGCTAAAAGTTCCCGGTGGGCAGATGAAAGGCAAAGCTTAACCTCTAAGCTCTCATTTCATGAGGCCTTAACCAAATCCCTGACAATCGATAATGATTGACTGGAAGGGGAGAGGTAGAGCCTCATGGGTAAATACAATAATCTGGCTGATTTATTTGGGTTCGTCAAATCAAAAGAGGCTTGGTTGTAAAAGGCTTTGGCCAATTCTTTAGATTAGTCGAACTAACCATCGAAAGAGTACCAGTCCCTAGAAAAGAAGTTGAGGGAGATGCAAAGGTCCCTGAAAGTGTTAAGAAAGGAGAAAGAAGAGGTCCTGGCTCAGTTGGAGTCGCAGTACGACCAAGGGGTAAACGATGGCCTGGACTTTGCTAGCTGGCTTTTCTTTCAAGAATACCCAGATTTAGACCTTGGCCTATTTAGTCAACTAGGCCGTGAAGTCCCAGGGACCTCAAGTTCGTATATTCCGGATGCTTCTCCTGAGGTCATTGACCAAACTTCTGACCTGATTGCTTCTGAGGGGAGACAGAGGGATGGAAGTCAATCAATTGAAGACCCTTCTAGAGCAGTCAGGGAACAAAATCCTCAGGATTAGGGGGAAGGAACTCAGGATCCTCCCTTGGCTCCTCGAGATAAAGTCACCATTGAGGAAGTCTCATCCAGCGAGGAAGAAGAGGAGCTTCTGATTAAGGACCTCTGATCAGTCCCTAATCCTTATTGGTTTTGTATCACAATTATATATATATAGGTTATCTTTTGTAGCAGCATGATTGAGAAAACGTGTATATGTATTTAGAATGATACACTTATGCTCAATGAATAAAATCTTCTTTGCTTTGTAATTCTCTGTACTCAGGTCATGCATGAGTTTCTTTGACTAAGTATTCACAAAATCAAAATAATTTGAATTCACTAGAGTTTTGGAGGGTCTGAAGTTTTTCTGTTGATTGGCTCGGGATGGATATTCTGGGGAGAGAATATATTGGGATATAAATTTTTTCCAGGGGGCTCTTGAGGTCTGATAATTGCATAAAGGAGGGCGCCCTTGAAAAATAGCAACCAATGTCTTTATGACAATTAGCCGTTGTTCAAGATTCAGACTGAGGAGTGGGGCATTAGGAAGAGGTTCCTGATATGGATCTCCTTTGGGGTTTAACTATTTCTGTTGGTTCTCAAGGCTTAACACCAGCCATAACACTTAAGCAAAAATGTGACAATGGTCAAGGCTTAGGATGCCCGACCACGTGTCAGGCCGCAGACTCTTAGAATGCCTGATATGGTGAGAAGGCTTATACTACCTGTCATGGTTTGAATAACTCAATCAATGTTAGGAGATTTTAGGGCTTAAGGCTAACCATAACACTAGGAGATAAATTGACTCAAGTTAGGGCTTAGGTTGCCCGATCACATGCTAGGTCTTAAACTCTTAGGATGTTTGACACGGTGAGGGGGTTTATTTTGCCTACCATAATTTAAGGAAAAATATTAACTCAGGTCAAGGCTTAAGCTGCCTGATCACGCATCAGGTCTTAGACTCTCAGGATGCCTGACACAATAAGGGGGCTTATACTGTCTGCTATAGTCTAGGGAGAAATATTGACTCGGGTCGGGGCTTAGGCTGCCTGACCACATGTCAGGTCTTAGACTTTCGAGATGCCTGATATTGTGAGGGGGCTTATACTACCTACCACGATCTAAGGAGAAATATTAACTCAAGTCAGGGATTAGGCTACTTGATCATGCGTCAGGTCTTAGACTCTTGGGATGCCTGACACTGTGAGGGGGCTTATATAGTCTACACAGTCTGAGGAAAAATATTAACTCAAGTCAGGGCTTAGGCTGCCTGACCACGCGCCAGATCTTAAACTCTTAGGATGCCTGACACGGTAAGGGGGATTATACTGCCCGCCACGGTCTGGGAAGAAATATTAGCTCGGGTCAGGGCTTAGGCTAGCCGATCATATGCCAAGTCTTAGACTCTCAAGATGCCTAACACGATGAGGGGGCTTATATTGTCTGACACGGTTTGGGAAGAAATATTAACTCGGGTTAGGGCTTAGGCTGCCTGATTATGCGCCAAATCTTAGACTCTTAGGATGCCTAACACTGTGGGGGAGCTTATACTACCTGCCACGGTCTGAATGCTCAACTAGTGTTAGGGAATTTTAGAACCTAAGGGCCAATCATAACACTAGGAGATAAATTAACTCGGGTCAGGGCTTAGGCTGTCTGATCATACGTTAGGTTTTAGACTCTCAGGATGTTTGATATGGTTAGAGGGCTTATACTACCTGCCACAGTCTGAAGAGACCTGATACAGCCAGGGTTTACCATGCCTTAACTTTGAATCAAGTCTTAATCTCTTAATATGCTTGACCAAGCTAAGGACTTATGGGACCTAGAAGGATTAGAAATGCAGCACTCGACTAATGCTAAGGGATTTTAGGGCTCAAGGCCAACCTTAGTATTAGAAGAGATCCTAACCAACCAGGGGTTACCATGCCTTAACTTCGAACCGAGACTTAATCTCTCAGGATGCCTGACCAATCTAAGGACTTATAGAACCTGGAAGGATTGGGAATTCATGGCTCGACTAATATCTAAAGGATTTTAGGGCTCAAGGCCAACCTTAACATTAGGAGAGATCCTGACCAGCTAAGGTTTACCATGTCTTAACTTTGGATCAAGACTTAATCTCTCAGAATGCCTAATTAAGCTAAGAACTTATAGGACCTGGAAGGATTAGGAATTTATGGCTTGACTAATGTCTAAAGAATTTTAGGGCTCAAGGCCAACCTAAACATTAAGAGAAAATATTTGGAGTGGGAGAAAATTTTAGGAGATGCTAAAAGAACTTGAACACTTTCCTTTATTCTTATGAGGATAGATGATACAAAAGTGTTGTAATTTTACAAATTGACCAATCCTGAGAAGAGGCTTTCTTAGGGGTAATATTTTTTCAGCATCTACCAGGGTTTATTCATGACACTATCGTCCGATATAGCTATTTTGTATGTCCCTAGTCTCGCTTTCTGAACCACCTAATAGGGACTTCCCAGGTAGCACCAAGGGATCCCTCAATTGTAACTCTAGTATTCAGAGTGACTCTCCTGAGAACAAGGTCTCCCTTTTTAAAGGATCGGGGCCTAATCTTTTTGTTGTAGGCTTGGGAGATCCATTATTGGTGGGCGGCCATTCGTATCAAAGCACAGTCTCTTGCCTCCTCACATAAATTGAGCTATAGTTGCATGACTTGTCGATTTTTCTCCTTATCGAAGTGGAGGGTATGGAAGCTTGGAATGTCCATCTTGATCAAAATGACTGCCTTAAAACCATAGGCTAACAGATATGAAGTTTCCCCCGTGGTAATTTTTGCTGTTATTTTATATGTCGATAAAAATTCTAGAAGATCATCTGTCTAGGCTCCCTTCCTCTCTCCCGATTTTTTCTTCAGCAGCTTTTTGATTACTTTGTTAGCTGCTTCGACTTGCCCATTTGCTTTGGGGTGGGCATAAGAGGTGAGCCTAAGATCAATGTTCTAATTTTAGCATACGTCTTTCAGTCCTCTATTATTGAACTGCTTCCCGTTATAAGCAAACAAGATACTAGGGATGTTGTGTCTGTGGAGGATATTTTTACGGATGAATACAATCGTATTTTTCTCTATAATGTTGGACGGAGGCTCCGATTCTACCCACTTCATAAAGTAATCAATGGCCATAATGGCATACTTTGTTTGAGCTCTAGCAGTCGAGAAAGGTCCTATCAGGTCAAATCCCCATTGGACGAATGGCTATGAGCTTGACAGACTGGTCAAATTCTCGGGGGGATATCTTAGGACGTTAACGTGGACTTGGCAGGCGTGACACCTACGAACCACATCATAGGCATCCTGCTTCACTATAGGCCAGAAGTATCCTTGTCTATGTATTCGGTAAGCTAGACTTTTATTGTCGCTGTGATTATTGTATAATTTCTAGTGTATCTCCTCTAGTGCTTTCTTAGCTTCTGTCAGCCTAAGACATCTCAGGTAGGGAGTGCTGACTCTCTGTTTGTAGAGAGTGCCTTTTATCATGGTAAATTGGCAGCTTTCCTCTTGATCTTCAGGGCCTCATTCCTATTAGGAGGTATTGCTCCTTCCTTAATATATTTTTTGATAGAGTCCATCCAAGTGGATGGCTCATCCCGGGACATCATCACACTACCATCCTTCGGTAGGCAAATGCCTTTATGATCCAGTATCTCTGTTGGGATCATCTTTGGGATGCTTTCAACGAGTACTGAGGCAAGTTTTGATAGTCCATCGACCTAGAGGTTCTCTGATTGGGGGATTCTTGATAACTCCACCTTGTCAAATCGATCGATCAGCTCGAGGGTCTTTGTTAAGTAAGCTCTTATATTCTCCTCCCGAGCTTGGTAGGCACCATTTACATGATTCACCAGGAGTTGGGAGTCACTACTAACCGTGAGGGTATGTATTCTGATCTCCCATACTATTCTCAATCCTGCCAACAAAGCTTCATAATCTGCTTCATTATTAGTAACAGGAAAAGAAAATCTGAGAGCATACATAACCTTTTCTCCACTCAGGCCAGTTAGGCTAATGCCTGCTTCGGCTTCACTGATGCTTGTCGACCAATCTATTGATAAATACCACAAGGTTGGGCTTTGGGGATCAGACCGATCCACATCCATGGTGTCGGGTTGGTCTCTTGCAGGCTGGGAGACTGTCAGTGTTTCTTCAACCGTGTGCTCAGCCACGAAGTCTACTAAAGCCTGTCCCTTGATAGCCTTGTGTGGTTGGAATTCAATATCAAACTAATTGAGCTCCACAAATCACCTAACAAGCCTCCCCGATAGATTCGGTTAATGTAAAATTTGGCAGAGTGGCTGATCCGTGAACACCGCTATCGAATGAGCCTAGAAGTATAGGCACAATTTTCTGACTGCCATAACAAGGGCCAAAGCTAGATTTTCAGGTGCTGAATAACGGGTCTTAGCATCCAGCAATGCTTTGCTTGTGTAGTAGACGGGTTTCTGGATTTTCTGAGAATCTTCTCTTACCAACACCGAACTGACAACATGTTTGCTAACTGTAAGGTAGAGGTACAAAGTTTTGCTTGGCGAAGGACTAACCAGGTTTGGGACTGAGGCCAGATAGATCTTAAGTTGTTGGAATGAGCTTTCACATTCCTTATCCTACTTCATTCCCTTGCCTTTCCTCATAGCCCTGGAAAAGGGAAAACACCTGTTAGTAAATTTTGAAATGAAGCAATTCATTGCAACTAACCTCTCGGTCAGTCTTTGTAGTTCTTTCAGAGTCCTGAAAGCTTTCAAGTCTATTATGGCTTGAACCTTCACTGGGTTGGCCTCGATTCCTCGTTCGCTAACTATGAATCTCAAAAACTTTCCTAACCTGACCCCAAAAGCGTACTTCTCAGGATTTAGTTTGAATTTATACTCCCTAAAAATGGAGAATGCTTGTTCCAAATGGAAGGCATGATTCTCAACCCTTGCATATTTTATGATCATATCATCCATGTAGACTTCCATAAAAACCCCGATCAATTGCTTGATTATTTTGTTGACCAACCTTTGAAAAGTGGCCCCGGTATTCTTAAGACCAAAGGGTATAACTTTATAGCAGTATAACCCTTGATCGATAATGAAGGCCATTTTGTCCTGGTCAAAAAGGTGCATGGATATCTGATTGTATCTTGAGAAGGTATCTATGAAGCTCAATAATTCGTGCCCTACTGTAGAGTCTACTAACTGGTTAATCCAGGGCATAGGAAAGCTATCTTTTGCAAGCTTTATTAAGGTCGGTGAAGTCGACACACATCCTCTAGCTCCCATTGGCCTTTTTTATCATCACCATATTTGCCAACCAGTTGGGATACCTAGTCTCCTGAATGAATCCTACCTTAAACAATTTGTCCACTTCCACCTGGATGGTCTTTTGTCTTTCTATATTAAAGACCCTTCTCTTCTATCGTACAGGCATATGGGTAGTATTAACTACCAGCTAGTGGGTCATGACAATCTCAGCTATCCCTGGCATGTCTTCATGGCTCCAGGCGAAGACATCCTTGTTCCGTTTCAGGGTTTTTATTATGGTCCACCTCAGGTCAAGGTTCAGTTAATTGTTAATCTAGATTACTTTGTCAGGGTACCGGTCATTAAATGCCATGGCTTTCAGGATTTCTGCCAGTTCCAATATCAAGCCCTGAGTCACGTCTTCACTTGTAATATTTTCATAAGAGGGAGATGCGACTTATACTTCAGCCATTGCAATATCTATGGGGTTTTGTCCCCTTTCCTCCCCAGTATGCATTTCTATAAGCTCTTCCTGAATGCAGTAGGTTTTCCTGACTGAGGTGGTGAAGCAGGACCTTACTTCTCTCCGATTCCCCTTAACAATCCCAATCCCATCTCTGGCTCAAAATTTTAGTTTCATGTAGTGCATACTTTCCACCACCTTGGTGTTAAGAAGGAAAGGTCTTCTCAGTATAACAAAGTAGGGAATTATTAGATCCACCACCTGGAAATGCACCATGAATGTTCTTTGATATCGCTTATCACCCATAGTTATGGGCAGTTGTACTAATCCTAGAGAGATGATGCAGGAGTCGTTAAACCTATATAGAGCTGAGTCAACCTGGGATAACTCCAAATTTTCTATACCCATAGAATCCAGGGTGTCTTTGAAAATAATGTCTGTGGAGCTGCCAGTGTCAATCAAAATCCAACTGACCTGCTTGAATACTATTCCCATTACCATAACTAACGCATCGTCATGCTGGTAGTGGACTCCTACCTCATCCTTATCAATAAATATGATAGGGATGATGGTTATCTTGGCTTCTTCTCTTAGCGTACATTCATCACATGTGTATCTGATGGATGACTGGGCAGAGAATAGTGCGTATAATTTTTACGGGTATTATTTGATAGCCCTGCCAAAGTAGGGCCCCTTGATATGAACAGAGTACCCTGGTCGGGTCTTACTGCATCTTCATACTCGATGTACTGCCCAGTTCTTGTGACGTCCTGCTGAAAATCGTCTATGTAATTAGTGAGGTAGTTATTTTTTATAAGTACCTCAATTTGGGCTCACAGGTCGTCATACTGGTCAGTTGTGTGACTCTTCTCTCCATGATACTCATAAAATCGTTCCTTTTTCTTTTTAGATGCTTTGGCCTTCATATTTCGAGGTTGGGGTGCTAACAACCTTTACTTTTGGCATCCTCATACACCTCGAATAAGGGATATCTCAGAGGTGTAAAGGTGTGAGTAGCTACCTGAGCCACCCTCCTCAGGTGATCCTTCGTCCACTGTAATCTGAGAGGCTTCTCACTTCGCCTCATTTCAGAGGGAGGCCATCTCTGACCCCTTCTATCTTCCTCTTCTGTCCCTCTTGTCGCACCCAATATTCCCATAACAGTTACCCTTGTCTCTTTGTTAGGCACCCTACTATTGCTCCCTCCTGGCCGGGGCGGCTAGGCCATCCTTATTTAATCTTAGGAGTATCTCTCCTTCTATTTCAATTTCTTTGAGTAATTTAATCATGCCTCATAAGAGTCCACCATTCGCTGATGGATGGAATACCAGCCCCTCTCGATCCTTAAGCCCCTTTTCAAACCTTCCAAAGTCAAAGGGTGATGATACGCATCCAGCTCTATAACCTCTTCATGGTACCTCTTCACAAAGCTCTTCAAGGTCTCCCCAGGACCCTGATGTATTGATAATGAAGTATTTAGGTTAGGGCTTATGGTCATGGCTCCCTGAAACTCATTTTCGAAGGCCATCATCAACTGATTAAAGTTGCTAATATTGGCTGACGGTAGACTCTTATACCAACGTCAGACAGGTCCCTCCAAAGTTAGTGGGAAGGGTCAACACATCTACTACTCAGTTAGTCATTGGATCAACATCATTTTTCAAAACGTGTCCAGGTGTAAAGAAGGATCGAATTTTCCAATGTAAGGAGGTGGCTGCGGTATTTTGAACTTCTAGAAAGATGGAGTCCAGGATTTCCTCAGTGAATGGAGAGGTAAATGTAAAAGAACGAGCATTCTCAGTCCTCCATGCTCTTTCTAGCTTGACTCCTCTCTTAGCCTTTAATACATCTAGCATTTTTTGGACACATTCCTCTACCTCCCTCCTGTTAGTTACGATGACAACCTCCTTTTTTCAAGCATACTTTTTATTAATATAGAACCTTATGTCCGTAGAAGCCAGACTGTACCCCCTCCGGGTCCTACTCGCCACGTCACGATCTCTATTCCTGTCACCAATCCTCCTCTCATGTCCTTTATGGATTTTAAAGGGGGTGTCGACACCTGGGAAGGCAGGAGGTCCTTCCACTACTCTTTCAGCCATCTTGGCCTTTTCGTTCTACAGAGTAGTCAGTCTGGTATCAGGTACATGACCTTCTACCCCGACTAGTCTCTGTTGTTCTCCACTATCGCCTGGGGCTCGGCTTTCCTGTTATTCTGAGAGGTGTGGTGCTCTTTCTTCTCTCGGGTGGGTAAATTCTTTTGCCATCTATTGTCTAATTTCTATGATCTCTTTTTCTAATCTCTCTGCCCTTTCTGCCATAAGTCTGATTAGGTGCCCATCATCCATTTTGGACCCATCCGTGATAGGGGGAACAGCACATCCCTCACGTGCCAATGGTTTTTTCCACCATCACGTGTGGTACTTCCGCTAAAACTAGATTCTTCCATTTCTTGTCTTCGATCTGCCATTTTCCCAAAACTTTAAACACCCAAAAATTTTTAGGGATCACTTTCACTCCTTTCTTCCTCACTAAATAATTCTATAAGTGGATTTTTGTTAGTTTCCCACAGACAATGCTAGCTGTTGAGGTATGAAAATGAATAAGGCTATGAAGTCATCGGATCCTTGCTGAAGAGAGTCGATGGCCAGATCCTAAAGTGCAGAACTTCACCTCCAAAGCCCTGTAAAATAATAACACCGGGTGTGTTTCTCGATAGAAAAACTCTGTTGCCTAAGTTAGCAAAAATATACGGAAAAAAAGGAAGAAATTTTGATGAAAAAGGACCAAAAAAGTTGGCAAGAGTTTAGAGAAAAACTTAGCAAGGCTGTGTTCTTGGTGAAGAAGAAATTGAATTGAAAAAAGATCCTTTGTTGTAGGTTTTTTGCTTCCTTATATAGGGCCTTTGGAAAGCATGTGAAATGACTTGATATCGAAGAATGAGAATGATTGGACATTCTGCTTCAAGACAGTGTGCTAGTCACTTTTTATTTAAGGGATATAATATCTATAGGGCCTTCTGTTGTTAGATCCTCTGGGATTCGAAGGAAGATAGGATAGGAGGCTATGATTGTCAAGGTGGCACTTACATCGCAGAGTCCTTGATCTTAATTACTCATTCCCATTTTTTGTGACATCCAAGGGCAAGGATGGGGTTAGGATCCTCTAGAGGTAGGCAATATCCCTAGGAGGCAGGAGGTAGGATTTTTGCAGTGAGTGATAAAGAATCCTGAGAGGTGGGCAGTCAGGAATCCTGAGAAGTGAAAAAAAGGAAATTCTGGGAGGCAAGCGATCGGGATTCCTGAAAGGTTAGTGGTCAGGAATCTTGCAAGGGGGACAGTTGGGATTCATGGGAGGTGGGTGGTCAGAAATCTAGAGAGGTAGTAGAGGCCAGAAGACACTGTTACGAAGGCCTGGGAGGATAGGTGTCTGCCTGAGAGGTCTCCATGTGTCGTCTGGATTTTCTCCCCAACAATTATAAAAATCATAATTGGACTCTGACCTTAACCATATCTATCTATCTATCTATCTATACAAATCATGCCACAATCGACAATCCAATCATCATAGTGTATTGGAGAAATAAAAAGAAAATCAAAATAATTTCACTCACAATCATGAGGTGGCGAATCACTCTCCCAATGACCTGCTTGCGATGGTGATCATCGCACCAAATCATTCATGTCATTAAATGAATGCACATATAAATTTTACAATCATTTCTCATAAAATTAATTTTTTATGCATGAATAATGCATATGAATACCAAATTTGATATCTAACTCAAATCTCTTTATTCCCTATACAATATGATTTTTTGATTATTTCCCTATTTCTCATCAATGGAATACTAGGATCATACTTCAAATCACTATATATATCCATTCATGATGATTTCACTCACTTTTGTACACAATTTCACTATTCTATAAAATTTCACCCAAATCAATCCAATTCCTTATCAGTTCAAATTCATTTCATTTACTCTAACTCATAGATGTCAAATTTTATTTCAA
>JAVXUL010026431.1:0-11624 GCA_035590515.1 Trichilia minutiflora
TATCCAATTCAAGAAATACAAGATTCTGTCAAGACTCATTTTCTTTCCCGTTAGTTAACTAACTTCCAACTCAGCAGCAGCCTTCATCTTCAACTTAATCCAGCTGGAACTTATTTCTCCACGTTAGCACTTCATTCTGACTTAAACTTGTAAAGCATAATCAACACTAATCATGTTGAAAATGGTATTTTATCTGATGGTCTTTTTTCTATCAATTTAAAAAATGATACCACTTATAATGCTATACATGTTCACACTGGTACTAAAAGATATATTGTAAAAGATGACTCTTCTAAATTATGGCATCGGAGATTAGGACATATCCCTATAGAGAAAATAAAAAGATTAGTAAATGATGGAGTACTTAGTACTTTGGATTTTACCAATTTTGATACTAATGTAGATTGTATTAAGGGAAAGCAGACCAACAAATTTAAGAAAGGTACCAAAAAGAGCTCTAACATATTAGAGATCATACATATAGATATTTGTTGTCCAGATATGGACGTAAATAGTCCGAAATACTTCATCTCTTTTATAGATGATTATTTACGATATATGTATGTTTACTTACTTCATAATAAGTACAAAACATTAGATATTTTTAAAGTTTTTAAGACTGAAGTAGAGAAACAATGTAATAAATAAATTAAGACTATAAGATCAGATAGAGGTGAAGAGTTTTATGGTAGATATACTGAGGATGGACAAGCATATGATCCATTTACGAAGTTTTTTCAAGAGTATGGGATAATTGCCCAATACATTATGTGATACGGATCAAGAAGGACAAGTTGGACATTATAGTAATGGAGATATGTGCATGCCAGAAGGTTCAGTCACACGATCAAAAGCAAGGAAGCTACAAGCTAGTTTTGAAAACTTGGTAAAAGTTTATATTAAAGAAATGTATGAAGAAATGGCCAAGAAAGAGAAGAACAAGCCAATAGAGCCAAGGAACTTCAATGGGTAGCCTATACACTTGTGTTTGGTGTATATTAATTAAAGAAAATTTCAAGAAGCCCATTAGAGAGAAGCCCATGCATATAACTATATCCAAGAAGGGACGGGCCTTGTTTGGTTTTTAGCATTAGATTAGTTATTTTAATAAAGTAAGTGCCTTGTTTGCCAAATACCAATTTAAATTTTTTTCTTGTATTATTTAATTAAGTCCAAACAAACATGTCCCTTATTTACTTAGTCTCTTAGGGTTTTATTATGAAGGAGTCATATATAAACTCCTTAAAAGCATGTATGACACAGATATGAGAAAGACAAATATTTCTTTAATTGTTCTTAAAGAACCATGTGTTGTGGAGCAAGTGAGGTGTGATTGCTTCATTTGTAGCATCAAAAAATTAGATTAAAGCACATAAAGGTAATTCCAGCTTGTGTTTTAATTTAATTCTTTATCTTTTATCCCAATTATTTGTGTTTCTAAGAATTAGTTTTTTAAGAGTCCAATAGGGAGGATTTTGATCTTGTATTGTTCTTTGACTCAAATCGTGTGTCGGGGTTTCTGTTTCTTTATAAACTTGGGGTTCTGCATCGTTTGGTATCAGAGCAAGGTTAGGGTGAATTCTTATTTATCTTATATTATAGTTGTTAAAAAAAAACATGAACAATGAAAAATAGTGACGTAAACAGTGTATAAATAGTAAAAAATAGTGTGTGAACAGTGAAAAAATGTGTAAACAATGAAAAAGAGTGTGAGAACAGTGAAAAATAGTAACAAAGCTTACTGTTTAAAAAGAAGAAAAAAAGTGAATAGTGATTAACGTGAACAATATTATATGAATAGTAATGTATGTGAACAGTGATGAAACTTGTGTTTTCCTTATTGTTAGCCTTATTTTGCATTTAATTACATTAATAAGGTGACATTTGCATTCTTGTTGCTTTATTTTGAAAAAAAATCATCAAACACACATTCTTACTTGTATGTTTCCCATTCATCTCTTTGCTGGTCACGTAAATTGCATCTAGAATTGAGTTTATTATTATTTTTATCTAGTATTTCCATTTTTTTCCTTTTAAACGCTGTTGTGAATTGTCTTTGGTTAATCGATTTGGTTTTTGAAGTACAATAAACAGAAATGATTTAGAGGGGTAAAAGGTATTGAAAAGTGAGCACATAAGAGGATAAAAGCCAGAATTGAGTGTAAACGTGAGTGATCGCAACTTGTTGAGTGAAACGCGTAAGGGAGTGATTTTGTGAGGCTATTTTATATTAACTTTTGCAATAGGCTATACCAATGTCTAACAATATGATAAGGAGGGAAGGTAAAGAGACTGTTCATTCTGATGATGAAGATACCATGATACCTAATATGAAAATTATGTACAAAGCCTTTACCAACCAATTTCAGAAGTTGAATAATAGGTTTGGTGACATGGATGTGTGGAGGAAGAAAGTGACTCAGAGTATGTTAGGGAATAGTAATATGTAGGAGAGAGAAATAAACAACAAAATGATTTTATTCGAGAGTAGATTGAGGAGGAGTTTGATGAGGTTAGTTCGGTTAAAAATAGGAGGGTTGATGTGAGGAATGAAAATAGTGGGAGATAAGATAGCAATCTCAATGCTATCAATATGAGAATACCACAGTTTAAGGGTAGGAATGATGCTGAAACTTACCTAGAGTGGGAGAGGAAGGTAGAGATGATCTTTGCTTGCCTTAACTATTCAAAAGAAAAGAAGGTTAGGTTGGTCGCAGTTGAATTTTTAGATTATGCTTTAGTTTGGTGGGATGAGTTATTAAAGTCTAGAAGGAGGAATGGTGAGTACCCTATTGAGACTTGGGATGAGATGAAGCGGGTGATAAAGAAGCGATTTGTTCCCTCTTATTACTATAGGGAATTGCACCAAAAGTTACATAAGCTTAATCAAAGAGCAAAATCTATAGAGGATTACCACAAAGAGATGGAGATACTCATGATTAAGGCTAATATTAAAGAAGATCCTGATGTCACAATGGCAAGATTTATGGGAGGTTTAAATAGGGAGATTGCTGATATAGTGGAGTTGCATCATTATATAGAGATGGACAATTTGGTTAACATGGCTATGAAGGTGGAGAAGCAACAAAAATAAAAGAGAACAGCCAGGACATTTTCGAATTCCAACTCAATATGGGGTTCAAGATGGTCTAAATTTGATGATAAAAAGAAGAATAGAGGAGCTGATTTCAAAGAAAAGGGGCTAGATACATCAAAGAATAAGGATCAGAAGTCTACCACTCAAAAAGGTACTTCTAATTCATTATCTTCTACTACCACTTCTAGGCATAAAGATATTAAATGCTTTAAATGTCAATGATTAGAACATTATGCATATGATTGCCCAAACAAAAGAACTATGATAATTAGAGGAGGTGAAATTGTATCTGAGTCTGAAAATAAAGATGAGAATAATGATAGTGATAGAACGTCACCTTTAGAAGATTGTTCTGATGTAGATAAAAATGTTGAGTATGTTGTCCATGGTGAATCTTTTGTTACTAGACGTGCATTGAACATACAGGTTAAGGAGGATAGCTTAGAACAAAGGGAGAACATCTTTTATATGAGGTATTTGGTTGGTGGCAATGTGTGTAGCTTAATCATTGATGAAGGTAGTTGAACTAATGTAGCTAGTACTACTTTAGTTGAGAAGTTGGGGCTGAAATGTAATAAACACCTTAATCCATATAGGCTACAATGGTTAAATGATAGTGGGGAGGTAAAAGTTACTAAACAAATTATGGTAGTTTTCTCCATTAGAAAGTATTGTAATGATGTTGTTTTTGATGTAACCCTCATGCAAGATGGTTATATTTTGTTAGGTAGGCCTTGATAATTTGATAGACATATCATGCATGATGGGTATAACAATAGGTATTCTTTTGAGCATAATGGTCAAAAATTCACTCTTGCACCTTTATCACCCAAAGAATCATATCAAGATCAATTGAAATTGAATCAATCTTCAAATGGGAGTTCGGGCAATGAGGTTAAAAAGAATAAAGAGAGAAAAGAACAAAGACAAAGGCCCAATGATGAGTGACTGCATAATTGAGAAAAAGAAAGAATGATGTACAAGAGAGAAGAAGTTAGTGAATGAAAGAAAAGAAAAGAAAGTGGAAAATACAATAAGTGAGGAGAAAAATAGAGAGAAGAGTGAAGATTTCTGCATTGACTTTTGCTACAAAGAAGGTTGTTTGCTCCTCCTCTGAAGGATCTAGAGCAAAGCTCTTTTCCTTCATCTTCACTCTGAATGCATCTTCATCTTTTGTGTCTTTAATCAAGCATTAGTTGCCCTTGAAGATCACTTTGAGTCCACTTTTAAGCAATTGGCCAACATTTAATAGATTTTGACTGATATTAGGTATAAATAACACTTCTCGAATATGTTTTATACCTGAGAAGCTTTTAACTGCAACTGTGCCTTTGCCCTTCAAAGTAATATACCCTCTATTACCAATCTTTACTTTGGAGGTCACTATTGTATCTAGCTCCCTGAAAAGATTACGATTAAATGTCATGTGATTTGTGCAACCACTGTCAATGAGCCATTTATTACTTGAACTACTAATTCCAAAACAGGTTGCCACAAATAGTTGCTTCTCCTCTTCTTGATCAGCTATTTGAGCAATATTCTTCTGCTAAAGATTATCTTGAGTTACAGTTTTCTGTTGAGTGTTGCTTTTGCATATTTTTTTATGATGGCCCATTTTTTGACATTTCTCACACTTCACATCTGGTCTTCTCCAACACTTAAAAGGTGGATGACCCTTTTTGCCACAATGCTTGCAAGGAGGAAAGTTTGATTTATTCGGTGAACCAGAACTTTCCTTCTTGTTAGTTTTGTGCTTTCCTTTGCCTCTTTGATTTGTCTAAACCTTTGCCGGCAAAGCTCCTTCAACAAACTCTTTATTTCTAATGAGCCTTCTCTGCTCTTATGCCTGCAAAGCATGTATTAATTCTGCCAAGCTAATACTTGACAGATCTTTAGCATTCTCCAAGGAAGAAATAGTAGCCTCAAAACCTTTCAGGTATAGTAACTAGAATTTTTTGAACTATTCTTGTATCAAAAAACTCAGTATAAAGCAACCGTACCTTGTTTACAATATTGAGAAGTCTATTCGAATACTTTTTAATAGTTTCAGATTCCTTCATCTTCTGCATTTCAAATTCTCTAACCAGGTTCATCATTTGCATTCCTTTGATCCTCTCATTTCCTTTATACTCTTTTTTGAGAAAATTCCAGATGTCAAGGGCTGTCTTGAAGGTCATGATTCTAGTGAAGATTGTAGGTGAGACTGCAGCAAACAAACAGGCCTTTGCCTTAGACTTTCTTGCCTTCTTCTCTTTATGATATTTCATCTGAGCTACTGTAGGATTGTTTGGTAATGGAAGAACTTCATAGTCTTCCTTAACAGCCTCTCAGAGATCACTTGCATCCAGGTAAGCCTCCATTCTTATAGCCCAAACCTAATAATTTTCACCATTGAACTCAAGTGGTACAATGGCAGTGAAAGAGATCTTTGAACTTAATTATCCAGTTTCCATTACTTTTGATGAATTCACACCAATTTCTCACCGGTCCCTCAAGAAGAATGCTCTAATACTAATTGTTAGTGCTTTTAAACTACAAGGAGTAATAGAAAGCAAGAAATAAAATTAGTAGAAAATATATGTGACGGAAAATCTATCTTTTTATTGAACTAAATATTACTTAAATACAAAAAAATTTAGCTAACACATCCTGAAATTAAGCAATTAAATAGAGCATGTTTACATGTCTCCTAAAAAACAGTAACTAATAAGTCATTACATTTTTGAAAGAGTTAAAAGAAAAACTAAAAAATTAAAACATGACAGATATGAGAAATTCAAATTGAGATATTGATCAAGTCTTGTTGCAGCAACTGAAGTAACCTTTCAATAGAAGAACTTAACAAACCAAGTTATTCAAACACTAGAGCAGCAAAAGAGGTTAGCAAAGCTGGTGGGTTATGATTTTGACATTGCTATTCCCCAAGTAAGAACAACTCTGTAACTAATGCCTTATCCCGAGTTACTGAACCTAGTTTCTTGGCTTTATCCACAAGGGAGTTCTCTTTTGTCCATGATGCTTAAGAGGCCAATCTTACCAACCCAGAGCTTTTAGATTATCAACAGTGATTACTTATTACTCCGGATTCTGTTCGAGGATTTGAATTTAAGGAGGGATTATTGTTTTTATATGAGCGACTAGTTATTCCCTCGGGTTCTTCTATTTGCCAACAACTTTTGCATGAATTTTACTATTCTAAATTGGGTGGACATGCTGGCATTACCCGAACCTTCAATCGCCTTTCTTCTAATTTCTTTTGGAAGCATATGCACCGTGATGTATAACATTTTGTCTTTGAATATCAAATTTGCCAGTAGATGAAGGATTCATCCTTGAGCCTTGCGGGTTTGGTGCAACCCCTGTACATTCCCGAGTTGGGTTTCGAGGATATATCCATAAACTTCATCACAGGTTTTCCATCCTCTAGAGGTTAAATCTATTATCATAGTTGTTGTTGACCGTTTATCTAAATACTGACACTTTATTGCTTTACCAAGCTCCATTACTAGTGAATCTGTTGCTGATGCTTTTATTTTGGAGATTATTCGACTCTATGGTATTCCTCATTCCATTCTGACTGATCGAGATCCAAAGTTTATGAATCATTTTTGGTAGAAAGTGCAACATTTATAGGGTATTAAAATGGGCACCATCTCTCCTTATCATCCTCAATCGGATGGCCAAACCGAGGCTCTTAACAAATGCCTCAAGATGTATTTGCATTGCTTTATTGCTGACACTCCCCATCTGTGGACTTCTACATTACCATGGGCTGAACATTGGTATAATTCAGCTTACCAAATGGTATGATCCCTTTTCAGGTGTTATATGGCCGGCCTCCACCCACAATTCCTTGTTATATTCATGGTAGTACAAGCAACTCTATGGTTGAGCAGTATATGTTGCAACGAGATAAAGTGTTAGTTCTCCTTAAGAAGAATCTTACTAGAGCATAACATCGGATGAAGTCCATGGCTTATAAACATCGTCGTGAGGTAAACTTTCAGGAGGGTGATTGGGTGTATGTTCGCCTTCAATCATATCGTCAAAATTATGTTCGACTATAACGTGATCACATGTTGGGGCATCGATTTTTTGGCCCTTTTCAAGTTCTTAAGCACAATGATAAGGTCGCTTACAAGCTGATTTGGCCCTCTGAAGCTTGGATTCATAATGTTTTCCATGTCTCCACACTCCATAAAAGTGTGGGTACTCCCAACTAGTAGGTCGCTCCATTCTAATTGGTTGGTCATGCCTCTTCTCTCATTTGACAGCCAGCTGAAGTGCTAGCTCATCGCCTAATGCATCGCTCCGGTCACGTGGTTAATCAAATTCTGGTTCGATAGGAAGGTCTTGATGCTGATGATGCTGCTACTTGGAAAGATACAACGTTGTTCCAGCGGTATTTTCCTCAATAGAACCTTATGGACAAGGTTCTTTTGCCTGAGAAAAACAATGTTGTGTCCATTCAAGAGGAGGCTGCTAAGGTGTGCAAGAAGACTATGGATGCTGAAGTGGACAAGCCAAATGAGGAGAATAATCAGCCAAGAAAGGGTCAGAATTCCTTTTGAAAGGCTAAGTGGTTACGTTTCCGGGCCACTAACTCTAAGGAATGAGGCCAAAAGGGGTATGATTCAGTTAGACGAATTTGGGGGAATAAAAAAAGGAATGTCAGTAGGTGGAGAGGGGAGATAAGTAATTGGTTTCCTCTTCCTTTGTTCCTCTAGGTTTTTCCTCCTTTTCTGCTATTTTTCTTCCTGTATTTCTTCTATTGGTTTGTACACTCCTTTTGTCCTATTTCTTTTCCCTGTATTTCTTCTATTGGTTTGTACAAAGGATTCCATCACTCCTATATGTGTTGGTGCAGTAGAAATTCTCTTTTTCATTGACTAGTTATTGTTAGAGATTGTGATTTCTTTTTCTGTTGCTATCTGTGTTCGTTACAAGAGAGATGTCTGATTTAGAACTCTTGAAGTTCTAGCTTTCCAGAAGTGTATGAATTTTGTTGTACCAGCCTCTTAAAGCCTGTTTCAAACCATATAAAGCTTTATTCAACTTACACACATTATAAGGCCTACTTTAATCAATAAAACAGTTAGGCTGGCTCATGTATACAATCTCAACCAAATCCCCATTTAAAAAGGCATTATTAACATTTACTTGCCTTATCTCTCACTTCTTTAGAACTGTCAAAGTAAGAACAATTCTTGTTGTTGTTGCTTTAATTACTGGGCTAAAGATTTCATTAAAGTCAATTCCAAGAGTTTGATAGAAACTTCTAGCAACCAGCCTTGGTTTTATACCTTGCCACACTTCTATCTGAGTTTTTTTTATTAAATTCTAAACCATTTGCTTCTGACTACCTTATATTCATCTCTGTAATGTACTAGAGTCCATGTACCAGTCTTCATTAATGCATTATACTCTTTTGTCATCGCATTCTTTTTGTTTGGATTCTTGAATGTTATAGGTTTTGGGCTTGAAAATGTAGCTTTGGCACTAGTTACCATTGGGTGAATAGAAGTTGATTTGTTCTAAATTTGGGGTTTTAAGTGAGGTGAAGAAGTTGAAGTTTATGGTATGGCTAAGGTTTGAATAGTGTATGGTATTTGGGCACTGTCAAAACTAATTTTAGGATACTGTTGAGTGTTTTCTTCTTCAAAGGCATCTAAAGATTATTCACTAACTGCTATACAATTTGAAACCGATTTCTGTGATAAAAGACTTAAGGAGAAAAAATGATTGATCAAGGGTGTAGAGTCAGCGTCAGATTTAGGAATTTTTACACAAAATTTTTTTTCATCTTTGAAAGCGAAGTTCTATTCATTAAATTTAACATGTTTAGAAACATATTTCCTTTCAGAGTGATGAAGACATAAGTAACCCTTACATTGACTTACACCTAGCAAAATACATTTAGATGAATGGAAATCAAATTTATGCTTGTTGTATGGACTTAGGAAAGGATAACACTCACACCCAAATACTTTAATCAAGGATAAATCTGGCTCAGTTTTGAACAGACTCCTATATAGTGTTTTGTTGTTCAGATTTGGCGCAGAGGTTTTGTTAATCAAATAGACAGCATTACTAAAGGCTTTAAACCAAAACTTTAAAGGAATGTGTGCTTAAGAAGGCAATGACAGAGCCTCTTCCGCTATGTGCCTTAACTTTCATTCAGTTTTTCCATTTTGATGGATAGTATATAGACTAGAGTATCTCAAGGCTATTCCTTCTTATTTTAGGAAATTTTCAAAGGCTCTAAATTCTCCTCCTATGTCACATTGAAAAACTTTGATCTTCTTATTCAAAAGTTTTAATCTGATTTTGAAATTCAATAAAGGTATATAAGGAGTTTGACTTGATAAATGATAACTATAGGGAATAGCCCTGTAAAACTCGAATAGTCATTAAAAAAGATGATACAGTACTGATGTCCATGATTAGAGATTAAAGGTGCTTGTCCCTTTAAATCTGAATGGATAAGTTCAAGGGGTTGGTTTCAGTAGTTTTAAAGGTTTGTCTGTATGACTTTCCAAGCTGACAAGAATTACAAAAATCAAGAGCCTCTTTTTCATTTGAAAATGAAACTTTACATAATTTCAATGTGTTCTTGAACGCTGTTACATGAGGATGTCCTAATCTTCAATGCCAAGTACAAAGACAACTATCAGCGCTTCGGACACTGTCATTTGACTCTACTGACTCTAAATTAAAAACTGATAACATAGACTCATATTCTTTTGACTGAATAGAATTCGAAGACAGTTTAGACAACATAGAGTTAGGCTTAAAATTGAGGGAAATAACTTTTGACACACATGAGACTTGATTGTGTTACTATTAGTCCTCCCTTGTTGCTTGTCCTCGATAGTACACAAATTATCATAAACGATCCAAACACATTATTGTCTTGCAAATTTTTGATATGCTAATTAAATTCTCTGTTATTTCAGGAACATAAAGAATTTGATTTAAGTGCAGTGAATTATTAGTATCAGAATTTGAAATGTCAAAATCAATATTACTAATACAAGAAATCCTGAGTTTGTTTTCATTACCTACTGAAAGATAATCCTTACCAGAATATTCAACTGCAATGTTCAAGTTGTTTAGATTATTGTGATCTGGTTGGTTGCAGTATTGTCAATGTACCAAGAGTTGTCTGCTGATCTTCCAGGAGTTTTAACATATGCTCCCTTTTTCTATCCTTTGTTGGGTGGTTGAGGCTGAAAGTCTCTGTCAAATCTATGCCGGCAGCTAGCCACTACATGTCCAACTTTATTGCAGAGTTGGCACGTAAGTTTATTTGCTTTGCTCCTCCTCCTCTGCCTCTGCCATACATTCGTTGACCTGCATAACCTGGATTGCAGTTCGTCTGCTCTTGATTATTTAAATTATTGTTGTCTTGTCCAGAGTATGGTGGTCTGGTATTCTGATTTCAGTTTCTCCTATGACTGTTTCCAGCATTAGATTGAGCTGAGGTATTTGACTGAATGCTTATCTTAAAAACTTTGTTCAACTTCTCTACTCTATTCTTATAACTCAGCAAAGAGGCATAGTCAAATTAGCTACATTGGAAGTAATATTACAGCTATTGCATTACAGTCAGGACCTAGCCCTTCCTTAAGTGCCATAATGAATTCTCTATCAGTAACTTCATTCCTTATAGCCTTCAAATTTTTCAAAAAGTGTTTTGATCCTGTGATCATAATCATGTATTCCATTTCCCATTCTTCTGATACTCTTCATCTCATACCTCAGTTGCATGGTTCTAGCTATAGTCTGTGCAAAAAATGAATTATCAAGTGTTGTCCATACGTCATCAGCGGATTTGCACTAAATGATTGTGCGAAGAACGCCTTCTGTGAGTAAAGACAGAAACCACCCACCAAGACTTGGTCCTCCCTTTTCAATGCCTGTTACTCAGGATTAATGTATGTTGTAGTTTCTTGGTTCTTATTGGTCATAGTATTCAATTTCCTGAGAGTTTTTTCACTTCCATCTATAAATTCCTCTTAAGTCATTTGCATGAATACTTGGCAGCACCTGAGATTTCCATAACAGAAAATAGTCTTTTGTTAGTTGAATCGATGCTGAGAAAACAGAGGGACTATCGGCTAGTTATTTTGTGGGATTGGTGTTTAGTGAGGTTTCACTCTCGTTGCTACTTGAAGTTATGATTGAGCTTCAATGGTTGCATTGATACCAATTTGAAAAGCAAGAAGAAATACGTTCTGCTGAAAAATATCCAATCAAATTACTAAAAGCAAGATTACATAGTTATATACACAATGATTAGTTTGCCGAAGTCGCAATTAATTACATTTTTAATCATCTGTTAGCCATTCTAGAACAAACTAAAGGGATTACAAGTTTAATAAATCAAAAGGGTGTCTAAATTCATCAAAGCTTGTTATGCATAGCTGTATCAATGAGGTCATTGTTGATCCCGCAAGTGCACGGGTCGTGCAAGTAGTACAAAATATAAAAGTATCGATCCACAGGGAGTATTTGCACAATTACT
>JAVXUL010026482.1:0-11623 GCA_035590515.1 Trichilia minutiflora
GCTCGAAGAAAGATACTCAACGAGATAGAAGTCGAGAACCAAGTGATGCTCAAGATGAAAGAGCAGAAGCCTGCAGGGGCTCCCCCGAGAGACGATAACCAATTTAGAAGACCCGATTATAAGAAATGGAGAGTTAACAGGAGGAGGTTTCTTGAAGTTAATCGGGGAAGGGACCGAGCCCCCGAGTATTATTGGGGGGACAGGAGGAAGGAGGAGCAGTATCTCCGAAAATGAAGATTGCCTCGGAGGGACAATCCGAAGTGAGTCGCCCAGATAAATAGACTGAGGCGAGTAGAACAGGGGGAAGCAAAGAATAAGTTTACTCCCCTGAACGCTCCCCTTTCACAAATTTTGAAGGAGGTGAGGAAACGAGAGACTTTGTTGCTGGACCACAACAGATTAGGCATAGGCCCTTCGGAGAAGCGAAAAACAGATTCTGTGAGTTCCACCAAGATATGGGACACTCGACGGAACGGTGCCCCCAAGAATGAGAAGCGGAAAACAGATTCTGTGAGTTCCATTAAGATTAGGCATAGGCCCTTCGAAAGCGGGAAACAGATTCTGTGAGTTTATAGCCCGTGAAGATGAAAGATCCCAAGAATCGGGGCGGGCTCCCAAGAATGATGACGCCATGATGATCGTCGATGGTCCCACACTGACAGAGAGCTCAAATAATTCTATAAAGAACTACACTCGGTATTTTATCCCGAGCACAAATATGAAGCATCATGTCCTAAATGTGCGGGCAGAGAAAAAGCAGAAGATAGCCTCGGTGCCCATCTTATTTACGGATGAGGATGAAAATAGGGTCCATTATCCTCACGATGATGTTCTAGTTGTTACGATGACAGTGGGGACTTCCCCAGTTGAGAGGATCTTGATTGATACGGGGAGCTCTATTGACATTATCTTTAAGGAGAAGTTGGATTCCTTGGGCATTGAAGACTTGAGGTTAAGGCCAGCAGAGACCGCACTATATAAGTTTGGAGAATCATGTATGTACCCCTTGGGGACCGTGCAGTTACCAATTATAATGGGCGATAAGCCTTATCAAAAAGTCACCATGATAGAAATCCAGGTGGTGGACCTGAAAATACCTTACTCCATGATTTTTGGGAGACCGTTTCTCCGATTCACGAAGGCAGTGGAAAGCGTGTACTACCTGAAACTGAAGTTCAGAGCTGGAGAGGGAATCGGGATCGTGAGAGAAAACCAGAAGGAAGCCCGAGTCTTCTTCGCTATTACCTCGCGGGGCTCATATTACATTCATAAGCGCCCCTTAGAGAGCGAGATCGAGGGGTGTGAACAAGGTAGTCGGCAGGAGGAGCTCTCAGGAGAACCAAATAGAAAGAGTAACCGATTCGAGAAATCTTCATCACCTGAGCCAGTCGAAGAGATGGAGTCGGTCCTCTTAAATAAAGAGCGACCCGAGAGATCGATGAGGATCAGATCTCGCTTACTCCCCGAGCACAGAGTGTCGCTTGTTTGGGTACTTAGGAGGAACGCAGATGTGTTCGCCTGATCCCATGATGACATGCCAGAGATTAGTACTCGGGTTATAGTTCATAGGTTGATGGTGAATCCAAAATTCAAACTTGTAGCGCAGAAAAGGCGAACATTTAACTCGGAGAGGAGAGAGGCTATCAAAACTGAGGTGGACAAACTTTTGAAAGCGGGGTTTATCCAAGAAGTCTAGTACCCCGAATGGATTGCAAATATGGTAACGGTGAAGAAGCCCAGCGAAAAATGGAGGGTGTGCGTAGACTTCACCGATTTAAATAAAGCTTGCCCGAAGGATAGCTTTCCTCTCTCGAAGATTGACTAGTTAGTGGATGCCACTACTGATCACGGGCTCTTTAGTTTTATGGACGCCTTCTTGGGATATAATCAGATTAGGATGCACGAGCTTGACCAGGATAAAATCGCATTCGTTACTGACCAAAGGCTATACTATTATACGGTTATGTCTTTTGGGTTAAAGAATGCAGGGGCCATATTCCAGAGGCTGGTTAACAAGGTATTCGAGCCTTTAATAGGGTCCACTATAGAAGTGTACGTGGACGACATGATTACGAAGTCTATGCGGACTTCAGACCATGCTAAACATTTGAAAGAGACCTTCTCTTATCTGAGAAGGTATAACATGAAGTTGAATCCAAAGAAATGCTCGTTCGGGGTCGGAGCAGGGAAGCTCCTTGGGTACATGGTCAGTGAAAGAGACATCGAAGCCAACCTCCAGAAGGTCCAGGCTACCCTCGATCTGAGGCCCCCGACCATAATAAAGGAGCTGCAAGGTTTGACCGGGAGATTAGCAGCCCTAAGTAGATTTGTGTCGAAGGCCACGGATAAATGTTTCCCTTTTTTTCAGATGATGAGGAAGGAAAAGAGATTGGAGTGGGATGAAAGCTGCAACCAGAGCTTCCGAGAGCTGAAAGAGTACCTGGCGCACGTTCCTCACCACGTAAGTCCCAAGAAGGGAGATGTTTTGCAGCTGTACCTAGCGGTAGGAAAACACTCTGTCAGCTCTGTCCTGGTAATGAAAGATGAAGAGAAAGTGTAAAGGCCCGTGTACTACACCAGTAAATCATTATTAGACGCTGAGACAAGATACGCTCCGCATGATAAATTTGCCCTTTCAATCGTCATAGCTGCTAGGAAGTTGCGCCCTTACTTCCAGGCTCACCGTGTGGTTATGATGACAGATCAATCCCTGAGGCAAATCCTTCACAAACCCAATCTGTCAGGGAGGCTAGTGAAGTGGTCTGTTGAGCTTAATGAATATGACATTGACTACAAGCCTCGAAGGGCCATCAAGAGGCAAGCACTTGCAGATTTTGTGGCAGAGCTTACAATCTCGGATCAATTGGCCGTATTACAGGTCTCGGATATCAGCAACCACCGAGACGAGGGTAACAGCCCTGATCCCCGAACCACGGGAGAGACATGGCGAATGTACATAGACAGGGCATCAAATATACAAGGAGGAGGAGTAGGGATAATTTTAAGAAGATCGAGTGGAGAGGAAGTCATGTACTCCCTGCGGTTTGAGTTCAAGGTGACCAACAATGAGGCCGAGTATGAAGCATTGATTAATGGGATGAAACTGGCGAAGGTTTTGGGGGCTTGGAACCTGATTGTATACAGCGATTATCAGTTAATCGCCAGTCAGTTGAATGGGCAGTTCTAGGCTCGGGAAGACAACATGCAAGCCTATTTAGTTCAAGCCAAGAAATTGATGGAGGCCTTTTAGAGCGTCATTGTTGAGCAGCTTCCCCGAGCAGAAAACTCCAGGGCAGATTCTTTGGCAAAATTGGCTTCGGTGTTCAAGGAAAAATCTCCAGCTACAGTGCCAATCGAGTTCCTAACACAGAGGAGCGTGAACATGAAGGAAGACTTTGTTGCAGCTCTACAGGAGACCTCCGACCCCACCTGGATGAGGGAGCTAAAAGCATATATTCAGCATGGAGAGCTCCTGAGTGAACGAAACGAAGCCAGAAAGATAAAGAGCTGAGCAGTCAGGTACGCTATTCTTGATAATATATTATATAAACGTGGATTTACTCCATCATACTTGAAATGTTTGAGACCAGATAAGGCATATAAAGTACTTGAGAAAATCCACAATGAAACCTGCGGAAGTTATGGAGGGGCTTGTTCATTAATATACAAAATTATCCGACAAGGATATTATTGACCCATAATTTCTCAGGATGCTTTCAGAATAGTCAAGGCTTACCACCAGTGTCAGATTCACGGCGATATTCCGAGACAGCCCCCGGAAGAACTCACTTGTCTCTCGAGTTCTTGGCCTTTCTCTCAATAGGGGTTGGATCTGATAGGGCCATTCTCGACTATACAAGCCAACACTAAATATGCAATTGTGGCCATCAACTATTTCACAAAGTGGGTAGAAGCAGAGCCACTCTCTAGAATAACTGAGAAAAAAATTGTCGTTTTTGTGAAGCAGAATATAATCTATCGCTTCGGGGTTTTACACATATTGGTTATCGACCATGGAAAGCAATTCAACAATGCTCAGTTCAAAGAATTCTATTCGGAGTCTTGCATCGACCTGAGATTTGCCACCCCAGCGCATCCACAAACGAATGGGCAGGTTGAGGCTGCCAATAAGATAATCAAGAAGGTACTCAGGAAGAAGGTCGGAAAGCACAAGGGGGAATGGATTGATAAACTGTCTGAGGTCCTCTAGGCATACAGAATTACTCCCCGAATGGCAATGGGAGAGTCCCCCTTTCTACTAGCCTTTGGGTGCGAAGCTATGATTCTGGTGGAAATCAACATCCCGACTTTTCGGGTGTAGGACTACACAGAAGAGAGAAATGAGGCTAGCTGAAGATTAGAGTTAGATCTATTAGACGGAAAAGGGATGAGGCCACGATTTGAGTATCCACACACCAATAGAGGGTAGCCCGATACTACAATCAAAAAGTCCGACATCGAACCTTCCAGAGAAGAGATCTTGTCCTCTGAAGGATGACTCTTAACACCAAAGTCCTGGGTGAAGGGGTATTTGGACCCAATTGGGAAGGGCCATACAAAATCGTTCAAGTACTTAGACCAGGAGTTTACAAATTAAAGACCCTGAGCGGCACTCTAATAAAAAAGACGTGGAACATAGACAGACTGAAAATTTACTATCCGTGACCCGATCCTTTTGATGACTGATCCCCTGATCCTATGACCAGTGTCTCGAACATCTGCTCTGTAGTAAATATGCGTCGAGCCCACCTGTTCTACAGTAAATACGCATTGAGCCGACCTGTTCTGCAATAAATACGCGTCGAGCTCACCTGCTCTGCAGTAAATACACACTGAGCCCCTCTCAGGTACTCTATCAGGGTCTAATTCTGATAATTAAAGCTAGCCTAATCTCTTATATAAGAAGACTTTAGGCCAACGAGACTATATTATCTCCAAGCCAAGGATATTTATTATAGAACCATGTTGTTCTGATACCGTACAGACCCGTTTGCTCGATATATGAATTTTGGGATAGGTCATATTAGGGATGAATCATGTCCGAAACCTACTTGCCCAACGTACAGATTTTGAGATGAATCATATCCGGGACCTGCTTGCCCTATATACGGATTCTGGGACCCGTTTGCCCGATATACTGATTCTGAGATAGGTTATATCCGAAATGGGTCATCTATGCCTGCTTGTCCGATATATCGAATTCGGGACAGACCATATAGATCTGCTTGTCCGATGTACATATTTCAGGACGGGTCATATGGACCTGCTTTCTCGATGTGCAGATTCAGGGATAAGTCATACGTATCCCTTTCGCCCAATGATCGTATTCTGGGCCTGAATCTCCTACAGGGACCAAATCGTCCCCGAGAAGACCTTAGGCCAACGAGACTATATCATCTCTGAGTTAAGAGAATTCGGTAGTCAGAGAATTATTCTGTTCCAAGGCTACATGGATCGTATTGTCCGAGGTCAGCTACCTGTTTCAATTTTTCTTTTGCAGGTATTAGGGTACTTGGAAGAGATCATATGCCAGTACAACTGAGTCGCCCTCGTTATAAAGGAAGAACATTCGAGAAGGTCACACCGATCCCAATTCTACTTCTGCATTATATTGCATCTCTCAAAACCCGTAATTGCATACTACCTGTGGTTTGTATTTATTATATGATTCTTTATTCTTATGGTCGAGTTAACTTATAGACCGACCTGTAAATACTTTCTTTCCGATAAATATTCTCTTCATCTTTAATGTTAAATGAAGTGATATATTTATATGTTCTTACCAAACCAAGCGACAGTTTGTTTGGTTGTATATTAATCCGAGACAGACAATCTGAATGTATTATTTGCATGTAGTTCTCAGTTATAAATTTTTTAGGTCATTTGTTCGGGGACCACATCTGAATGTATTCGAGCCATATCCATACACATTATTCCAAGCGATCTCCTTAACGGAATATTTTCTAAGTTATACACTTGGGACATTTTTTCGAATGCATTTACGTTATACCCTTATGAATCATCCCAAGTATTGTTTTAATAAAGAATTTTCTAAGTCCTTTATTTGGATGTTTTCTTTAGACGGATGAATCCTTTATTTAGATATATAAGAATTGCTCTAAGTCCTATATTCGGATGTCTTCCCCGATTGGACGGATTCTTTATATTTAAGAATTTCTCTAAATCCTATATTTAAATGTCTTCCCCGATTGGACGGATTCTTTATATTTAAGAATTTATCTAAATCGTCTATTCGGATGTCTTCTCCGTTTGGACAGATTCTTTATATTTAAGAATTTCTCTAAATCTTATATTTGGATGTTTTCCTCGAATGGACAAATTGTTTATTTAGGTATTTAAAAATTCTCTAAGTCCTTTATTTGGACGCATTTTCCGAGTTAACGAGCCCTTTATAGGGACGTTTGAAAGTTTCTTCTAAGTAATTTATTCGAATAAGCTCCTTGAGTTAATGAGCCATTTGGCTATCTATGCCGAGCCGAATTTTCTTTTTCTAAGTAGTGGACTCGGAGAGATATTACAGGATACGCCAGATTGAACGAGTCAGAGCTTGAAAAAAAGGAAGTCTTACTAATGAAATGTATTTACAATATTTGACCCCACTGGCTCTTGTTTACATTAACGGGGTCTTGAGCGGTCGGGTTTGAAACAGGATCAGGGGAAAGTTGGCTTGGTCCAATAGGAATGTCCATCGAAATTCTAGAGGGTGCAGTCCCCGAGGCAAGAGTCTCTTGAGCCTTCGGAGCAGGGATCTCTTGTTCCGTTCTGGTACCTTGGGCCCCAAAATCGGGTACTTCTCTCCCCAACGCCTCTTAGAGCCACCTGAGATCAAGGTCGGGGTATTTTTTGTGAAAGGTTTGGCAAATCAGGTCGATCGCCTGACTCACCGACGCCTCCCCTTCAGTCTCAAGTACTTCCACCATGACCCGGAGCCTCTCGGGTTCCCCAGCCAACCGTTTCTTTAGAATCTCCATCTCGGAGTGCATCAACTCGACCCAAGACCGCAGATTTGTGATCTCAAAACTGCATCCCGATTGGATAGACTCGGAGGTAGCCAACTAAAGCTCGAGCTTTTCCTTTTCCTTCAGCCACTCGGCCTCCTTTGCTTCCCACTGGGATTGCTCGGTGGCTAGATCCGCCTTCGCCTTCTCCTGTTGTTGCAAAGCAAAATCGCTCTCCCTCTTAAGCTTCTTTATTTTGCTCGTCTCATCCTTCTGAGCATCTATTTCCTGCCTCAGCTGATAGCAGGACTGTAGTCGGGAAGAAATATTAGTAATTAAAATTTGCAAACATAAAATAAAAGTCAAAGTATTGCACTTACTCTCAGACCCTATCTGTACATGAAATCCAAGGCGTCTACTTCTCCCTCCTAGCCTAGCTGGTTAGCAACGATCAGGGATACACTTCGCCCAGCGTGATTTATTAGCTTAAGAAGATGGGTAAAATGTTTCCATTTCTGGTCGGGGATGTCGCCCATCATCAACTCAGTAGAAGTCGTTGGAATCGACTTTCGGGGATCCTGACCCCCTAATTTTTATTTGTTTGATAGTTGGGGCTACCGAGGGGTCATCCTAGGGCCTCTTCTGCCTTTTGTCCAACAGTGGTTTTTCCACCATAACTCCCTTGCCCTTGTCCATGGCAACTATGGACAAGGACTCGGAGTTGGAGTCTGAGGGTCCCTGGTTCCTCCTTCTGACTACTGCCTCTCCCCTGCCCTATTGCTTTTTGGAGGGGGGAGTTTGCTTCGAGGCGGCGCCGGTGGAGGGCTTGGCTATTTTTTTTTTACTAGCTTGCTAAGGGAGGACAGGGCGGACGGCTTTCCAGAAGACATTGCGGACTCTGCAAGAAGAATATTTGGGGAGTCAGACATACGTACAATCAAATATATATATATATATATACATTACAAGCTCGGGCATTCAAAAAGGAGTTATACTCTAGGTATAATTTTTCTTGGTCAAGTATACAATGTCTCTAGTCGGATAGGTCTATATATACATTACAAGCTCGGGCATTCAAAAAGGAGTTATACTCTAGGCATAATTTTTCTTGGTCAAGTATACAATGTCTCTAGTCAGATAGGTCTTTATTAGGCCCGAGACGAGTAAGTTCGTATCTGAAAGCAGCAGCTTTTGGTCTGGGGACTGCTCCCTAGCCTGCTTAATAATTTCTAGGCTGTGGGGTCTCGGATTCGACTCTCCCGACCAAAATAAAGGCTCCTTAAAGGCGCTCGAAACGGACAAGTGCTGTTCAAAATTTCAGTTTTCCCCCACGAAGAACCACTTGTTCTTCCAGTCCTTATTACTTGTGGGGTTCTCCTTTATAGGGTTGGGCTTCCGAGGCCTCGATTGAAGAAATACCCACCCAGGGTTCTTCCCGGGATTCTTTTTGAGCACAAACATGTGCTCTATCTCTTCCATGAGGGACGGGGAGTCAGATATCCACCCCCACAGTACGTATAACCCCACCAGTGTCCTCTAACTATTCAGGTTTAACTGGTAGAGGGCTATTTTCATACGAGACAGGAGCATACAGAAATATGGTTGCAAAGGCAACCTGACCCCCAAATAGAACAACTCCTCATTAAAGGCTACTTCACCCTCGGGAGGAGTACTGGGCATCTTGTTGGCCTCGGGGGCTCGGAGATATATGTCCTCAGGAATGTTGAATAAGGCCGTGTAAGTCTCTAAGTCGATCTCCATGATTGACGAATTGAACCAGTCTTGTTCGTAGGGAAACCGCGCCTCTGAAATGGGTTCGGGGCTGGCCACTAACTTCAAGCCCGCTCCTACATTGTCTCCCCCTTCAACAGCCTCGGATTGGGTCAACGAGCTAGAAACGAAAGCCATTTCTGCTCATAAAAACAAAAGGAGGGGTCAGATCGCTGTTTTGGGATCACGATCAACTTATGACATCTTTCTACTCGGCCCCTATTAGACCTCCTACCCTAACTGTTTCCAACTTCATCTAAACATGCATCCCTATAGATTATTCATAGAGCAGAAAACTTAACCGCGAATCTAAAAAGAAAGGGGAGAAAATACTTACCGAATGAGAAGTGATGGAAGTACTAGAAGTGTCGGGGATACTGAGAATCAACGAAGTTGGCCCGAATTGCTCTGTGCTTGAGTGTTCTTTGCTTACAAACAAAGATAGAGAGAAAGAAAAATGTTCATCTGAGAAAGAAGGGGTATTTATAGGCAAACCGAAGGGACCCCGATCGTAGATTTTGATTCAACGGGTGGGGGAGTGTCACGTCGCCCGAATGCAAAACATCAAGGGTCGGTTCTTTTTTAAAATTTAAATGAAGTGGTATTTATAGGTACACTTGACTCGCCCTAGCAACTAATGATGACGACCCAAATATTGCAGCCTCTCAGACTGGTCTGACAATGGGGGAGTGACAGACGGTTGCATTCCCGAAGAAGTAATCGAAACGTGAGTGACAGTCGAGCAGGAGCTGAACAGTTTTCAATTAAAACCTTATTTAATTAAAAATTGGGGGGGCTTAATGTTGGAGTATTTTGTCACGGCCCAGCCCATTGGTCCAGGCCCATCTTCATGCCCTTATACAAGCCCGCCAAGTGTGCACGTCATTTTCAGGTGGACTCTCTGTCTCTGATACGACGTCATCCCGAGAATCTGATTACATTACTTGGGAGACGACCAAAACTCCTCGGGCATTCTGCCCGAGTCTACCAGTCAGAGGGGCTCCTCCAAGTTATTTATGGCTAACTCGCACTTAGGGTCGGGGTCTTCTGTGACAACTCGCGGGCATTCAGGATTTACAAGTCTTCATCGTATTACCTTCTAGTGACGTCGAGGCTACGATCTGTTGTATAAAGGCCTCCCGAGAACAAGGGGATTTCATTATCGGGAGAGTTGGAAGCTTCATTTGGAGGGACTTGCATTCGGGGGCTCAGGGATGATGTGGCAAGAAACAGTATCATGATTCCCCATGCCCTCTGACTTTTGCCGCAAGTTACGCTGGGCACACCAACCACGCGGCAACACGTGTCCAAAAATACAAACTCCTAGGCTTCCAATACACAGCATCCAGAAATAGAGGAAGGTACAGATTATCTTATTTTTCACTCATCCCGAGATATTTTTCCACAGACCCTGGGCGGGAATTTTACTGACTTTCAAAAAGAGTAAAAAGGTTTTTTTCTGGACACTCATTCTTTTATTCTATCTATCTGAAGTTTTCGTATTCTTAGCTTGCATGCACACCTCCCTCACACATTAAGTAAAACCCTCTCTAACTTAAGTATCGGAGGGTTTTCGTCAGGAAATCGGCTTTATCCCTGAGGTATTCTGTGTGTTTTACAGTCTCAAACTCAAGAAATGGGAGGTGAAGACCTGCTGGTGCTCGGAGTTGAGAATAAAGCCGACTTATTATATCAACAAAAATTATTATAATTAAAATATTAATTATTTACATAATAATTAATAAATTAAATTATTAAAATTAAAATTTTTGAATATAATACTGAATGCATTTGACACGTTTCATTTTTGGAGCAAATGAGTACACATTCTTAAATTTTAAAATATAACTCGAAAATATTTTTTTTTTTTATTTGCATTATGCAAAACACCAGTGGAAGACTTGAAGGACAATACCGAGTGGACCTAACCTTTTTATGGTTTCACAAATAACAATATACCGAATGGACCTTGACTTTTTATGGTTTCACAAATAACAATATAATTTATCCGTTTATATCAAATAGGTTCCTCGTTTCATTCAGCAGTCATCCTATAAGAAATCGTTATTACAGAATAGTTCGATTATTTCAAAAAAACTTTGAAACCAATTCGTAAACCCAGTTGACAAAAATGATATAAATAATATTTTATTTGGAAAACGTAAGAACTCGTAGAACTCTGTAATCAATAGGTTTCAAATTTCACATCATCCAATCGAATATCCGAACATCAATGCATGATGCTTACAAGCAGGTTTGTCCATTCGCCTTAAGGCAATTTCCAAACTCTACACGCTGTAGTCTGCAGTAGCGATTCAGCATAATAGTATGAATTTTGATACATTAACAGTACTTTATCCTCACAAGAACTCCAATCACAGAAAGTGAACATCAAAGCCTGGGGTTTCGTTTCACTAGCAGACTCAACAGCAAACTTTACAAAATCACAATCTACCTTAGATTTCACCAAGATAGGGACTGAGTTGAGCCTCTTGATCTCACTCCGCAGGGGTAGATGGGCAAGACGTAATATCATCCCAAACATATCTAAAGAGAAAATACTGGCTGTTAAACCGATAGAACATGTCTTGTCAGCCTTGATAACTCCGTCAAAGTTACTATCATTATCTCATGCTCCTTAGATTCATTGGATCAAAATGCATGCTCAGGAAAGACAGCTAACAATTTTCAAGCAAATGTCTGTTTCTGAGCAAACCACTTCACATCCCAAATAGGAAGCAATTTGAATAGCAAGGAAGATATAGAGCACTGTCTTCCACCACCAATGGCTGCCTAAAGGGATTTAATTGAATCTACAAAGCATAGGCATCAAATTAGAATATGATGAAATGAAAGTTGCAGTTCATTACCATATTTAACACCATGAAATGGCA
>JAVXUL010026493.1:0-11622 GCA_035590515.1 Trichilia minutiflora
ATTTCTAGCTTCCTATGACTCCTACAACTTTCCTACAACCCACATTGTGCATAAAAACTAAGATTTAGGTGATAGATCTACGAAAAACGATACGAAACCCATACAAACAAAAATGCTTAAAATGATGAAATAAATATATGGATGAGTTAGAATCGAAGCTACGAACCTCGTGGTGTGGTCGGTTTGCTCCGATTTCGTCTTGGAATCGAAAACCCCCAAATGCCCCTTTTGAAACCCTAGGCGCTCCTTCGCGAATCCGCGTCTCTATCGCCAAATTGATGCTCCCGAAGTGATAGACACGAAGAATGTAGCTTGCAGGCGAAGAGAAATTAGAATTTGGGCAAAAACTTGGGTGAGAGCTGAGTGAGCAAAGGAGAGAACGTGGGAGGAGCGGAGGAAAAGAGAAAAGAGGAGAAAAGGAGAGAAAAACCAAAAATTTCGGCCCCCATATCCCTATTTATAGAAAAAGGATGAAATTTCTTAAGGAGGAAGCTTTTAAAAAAGGATAATTTCGTCATTTTGCACCGATTCGAAACGAATAGCATTTCGATCGAATGAATCCCTTAGCGTCTACAGAAGTCAGAGAGCTCGCAAATTATCGATCGAATAAAACGATGTTCGGCCGAACGAACCAACACTTCGATCGAACGAACCTCTCATTCGATTGAACGAAGCCCAACTTGGTCGAACGAATTATTTATTAGGTCGACCGAACTTGCCAAAAATAGACTTTTCCACTTAAGTCCTTTCCGAAATTGAAAAACACAAACGGGGTCCCAACATACACTTACCTAAACTCTTTTTAATCAACATATATGCCAAATATATCCAAAAATTTAGGTGGACGAATTACCAATATACACGATGAATATAAAAGCATGGATAAAAAATATGGTGAAGTTACAAATATGCCCTTGAGGTACAAACACGGGTGTCATATCGTCGATCTGTTTAACAGTTCTATTTGATACTATTACTATCCTTGGGTGTAGAGGCACCAAGGGAAAGAGATGGCACGAGGGGAAGTGTCATCACACCCTAGAAGAGTGGGGGTGTAATGGTCGTTCTTCAAACATGGTTTGTGGCCACGAGGCTTATGTATGCCGAAGCCGTATACATGGAGGTGCTTTGGTAAGCACGTCTCAATCAGATATCTCTCACGAGTAAAGATCACCGTCGGTGAGATGATGTCTCTCGGATAAAATCTATGAATGCTTTGTAGAATGGGCAATGCAAAGGAGAGTGGCTAGGGCTACCATTCATAGTAACAGATTGTGTTGATTGTGGTGTTCCGAATGGATGTAGAAAGTTTACGTGACAAGGCATTTGACCGCTGCGTAAGAGAGTTTGCTGGCTAAGTCAGAGGGCTTAGTGCCATCACGAGTCTTTGTCGCATATCGAGAAAAGGGTCCGTGACAGATATCATTATCGGTATACTTCGCTGGTTTCGCCCTGCCTTAGGCTCATCAGGAGGATGGCTCTAATCTTCTTGATGAGCCCAAGGCAGGACGAAACCAGTGAAACATACCGATAATGACACGAGACTATCCTTGGGTGTAGGGACTCCAAGAAAAAGAAATGACACGAAGGGAAATGCCATCACATCCTAGAAGAGTGGGGGTGTAATGGTCGCTAAGTTTTAGTTACCTTAAATACTATATAGGTTTGTTGAAGTGATTTGCTTGTTGAGACAAAATTCCCAAGAATAAAGTATGATTAAGGGTGTTAGTGTTTTGACAAAATCTTTTTAATAATTAAGTTAGATATCAAGATATTTTTTAAGAGAGAAAGGGTGATAGCAATTTTATAGAATATAGGTTTAAAAGATAAAGAGTTTAAATTTCTTTTTTTCTAATCGACTTAGACTTTTATAATTTTTAAAGACAAGTAAAATATTATCATTTATCTTTTTTTGATCACACGTCATTTTTTATCCCAAGAGGGGATTGATGATTATTTTTAGGTTCACACATAATCTTATATCAACGTAATCTAATATAATAATACTACTTGTCTTTTTTTTATTACCAATTAATAAAATGATGTCACTTATTTTTTCTCTAGTTACCTATAGTATATAGTTATATAGGATGGTAGATTAACGATGGTTCTCGTATTTATATGTGATTTTAAGTTCAAATACATAATTAACATGTAAATAAGAACAATTACCATATCATATTAAAGGATTACTACATTTCTAACATACATCCTTTTATTTTTCATGTGTTCTAAAATAATCTTCATTTTTTTTTAATAATTCAAAATGTGATCAGCCTCCCATTTCAGGGTTGGTATCCTAATCTTAAGATTGAAAGTATGATTTATTCCCTATTATTATTTTTGAGTTTTAGATAGCTTTAACGGTTATCATGTTGTTAGTACCTTGACTTTGGGATTAAAAATAAGATTTCATTTGTGATTATATTTGGTTTTTAAATTGTTTTAATCCCTCTGTTATTATCTTGATCTGAGGATTAAGAGTTTGAATAATTTAATTTGATAAAAAAATATTAAAAAATCTTGAACAATGATAAAATGTTAGACCGTATGTCTATGGTGTCAGCTTCTTAACTTGGGGTTAGAATATTAATCCCAAAATTGATAAAATATGCATAATAAATTATGTGTTTGATTTTTTACGCACACGTTATATATTATCATTGTTCAAGGGTTTTTAATATATATATATATTTGTTAATATACATATTATTGTTATTATTATTATTATATATATATTGTTTAATAATAATAATAATATTAATTGATTTAATTATGTGATGTTATTAGATAATATCAAGTAATTATATTAATTAGTTTTTATAGTTTTTGGCTTTCACTAATGGTATTAAAGAGAGGTGCTTACTTTGGATTGGTGGAAAAATGGAAATGATGACAATTTTGCAAGCTTGCTTCCACCTCCCCCGGCTTTCTTCTTCTTCAATTTGGAAATTGTTTTACCTAGCTTTTGCTTTGCTGTGTGCTGGAAGGTGGAATACAAAAAGAGGAAGAAAAGCTTTGTTATTTTTTAAAAACAAAAAAAGAGAAAAGAAAAGGAAAAGATGAATGGGTTCATAGTTTCTTAAGCTTGTTAAGCTTGTTAAGAGTGCATGCTTGTTTCTTCCTTCTTTTCTCTAGTCTTCTAAGCATCTTCATCCACTTGGTTGGTAGATACCTTTGAAGGCCTGTTAGAAACGGTTAGATTTCCCAGATAGCTAGATGTATGTTCCTTTTATATTTTTTAAGTTTTTGAAAATATGCATAACATGTTTCCATAATTTGGGTTATGCTTTTCCATGGTTTTCTTCTCACAGCTCCTAAATTCGTGTACAAAAACGAGCTTACGACAAAAAGTGATGTTTACAGCTTCGGAGTACTGCTGCTGGAAATTGTGAGCGGACGTAGACCAGTTCAAGCAGTTGACTCAGTTGGTTGGCAGAGTATATTTGAATGGGCCACACCTTTGTTGCACTCACATCGCTATCTGGAGCTCTAGGATCCTCTGATATCTTCTTCGTCCTCTAACATTCCCGAAGCTAGCATTGTTCAGAAAGTGGTGGACCTCGTCTACACTTGTACACAGCATGTCCCTTCTATGCGACCCAGAATGTCTCATGTTGTTCATGAACTGCAACAGTTGGTCCAGCCACCTGTTGTGAAGTAAGTTCCACCATCTCAAACTCTAGGAATTGGCAATGCTAACTTCATATAAGAAATCTGCAACGTCGATTTTCCTTACTGTTCTTGAGACTTGATGTTAGTTTTGCAGAATCATGCAGAACAATGGTTTAGAGCTAACATAGATCTAATAGACTGAGAAATGCACTGACGTATTCTTATCAAATATAGTTGTAAAAGAAGTCTATTTTCATATTATAGACGTATGCATTGCCCCGATGGATTCTTATCAAATATAGTTGTAAAAGAAGTGTATTTTCAAATTATTGACGTATGCATTTATATCAAGATTATTTCTGAAGATTACTCATGAGTTTCCTCTTTTCAACTCTGGATGATGAAATGGCTTACAGTCAATTTCTCGATACATGTTTGAAACAAAATTTTCATACATTATTTAGGGTACGTTTGTGGTTGAGATGATGTGGATTTTTAATCCACAAAGGAATAGAAACACTGACTGTTAAAATATGAGCGAGTGAATGGTGTGTAAATATTACCTGTCGAGTAAAATTAAGTGTTTTTCAAACATTTTAATTGTTGTGCTTTTGAAATTAAAAAAGTACAATAGTTACAAACGAACGTGAAATTGCAAAGAGAAAGTCATACGATGTGACTTTCTAATTAGACTCTATTAAAAATGAACTGTTTTATGCTGTACATAAAATGATTGCAGAACGTTTACAATTCACATATGGGTTTGAAGAAATGTTAAAATTGCCAAACCAGCAGCCCAGACATCATCGTCCAATACATGTTCTGCAGGGGAATGACTTATTCCTCCTCGACATCGAACAAACAGCATCCCGACCTGTTCAGAATCATACATGTAATTACTATACATGGTGGGAAGATTTTTACTTTCATGGTAATTGGAAACTCGGCACAAGCAATAACGAACCTTGGTAAGATGAGACATTGCCATTGCATCATGTCCAGCGCCACTCATTAGTACCGGAACTTCTTGTTGAGTCTCACCTGTCATTCTCTTGAGTGCCGCATAGGATGCAGATTTCAGCTGTGAACTTAGCTCAGAATCACAGATTATTGCATTTGCATCATGCTGAAACAATTCATTGCTCGAAGTTAATTAGACATGCTTATTCAAATGTTTGCTTTCACTAAACGAGATGTGCAGAACAAGATTCAGGTCTCTCACCTTAGGTTCAATAATGCAAGAAACAGATCGCTTCTCACAGATTTGATACATTTGATTGGATAATTCATAAAGAACAGTCTGCCGTCCCTCGTCGTTGATTGCCCGAAAATCTACAGTGAATGTAACCTGTAACCATTTAAAATGGAGTTAACAAGAAGAATATAGTGTTCCCAACTGAGCTTGTTAAGAAACCGAGCATCATCAAGATAAAAGTTTCATACCTCTCCCGGAATGACATTGCTAGCACTTGGCCAAGTCGAGATCTCTCCAACAGTACAGACAAGAGAATTGGACAGTGATTCCAATGTCAAACCGTCGGAATGGCCATCAAAAGACAAAAAATCTTTGGGATGTTTACAAAGTTTTTCCAGCAGGACTATTAATTCAGCAGCAGCAGCCATAGGGTCTTGACGCATCGACATCGGAACTGTTCCGGCATGCCCTTGTGAACCTCGTACAGTAACCTGAAAAGTTCATGCACATAAAATTATCGGATCAAATCAAAGTCAATTTCCATGCTAAATCACTAATAATAGCTTTTGGATGGATAAACGCTTTAAAGAAGAGTAGTTTTCAACTTCAATAGCAGAATATAAAGGTATAACCTATCCAATTTAAATCAGTTGATGATGCATTCTCTAGTTGATATGGTCAAGGCGATGATACAATCCCTTAGTTTCTGTCAATTTGTCCATATTGAGCTAATCTGTTTATGAGTAGGCAATCTTTCCAGATTTAGATATAAATTTTTAACTGGTAAACAACCTAGAAATAATTCATGCTCAAAGTAGGGAAAGATGTAATCTCTCTCAATATAATTGAATTTTTTTCTTTTGAAATACAAAGAAGAAGAAGGAAATTTTATCACAATCAATCTATGTGGTTTTCCTATTATAAAACATAAATAATCATGTCTTTTCTGCCTACCTCGACTAATACGAAGCCAACCAATGTTAATTCAGACCTCTGTCCTTTCAATGGTTCTTCAAACTTAAGTTTGGCTAATTTCCCCTTTTTGTTAGATGAGATGAAACCAACATATAACTTGTTGTATCTCGGCCAAAATTTATGTTGTGACTAATTTATTGTTATCCAATGACCACATGAACATCTAAATTTATGCTACCATTAACTCGTACTAAACGCACTCATTCATTTTCACTTGCTAAATGGCATTCGCGCAAACATTTTAAAAAAGAAAATAAATAAAGTGGTTCCCTCATCAATACTGTTCAAATTACAATGAAACTCTCAATATACCTAATTGATATTTAGCCAAGTAACAAAATGGTCACCTTTAATCGTGTCTGTCCAGCAATCCCTAGAACCACTCCAAGAGGGAAACCATCCCATTCTAGTACAGGTCCTTGTTCAATGTGAACCTGCAGCATTGAATCAATATGTGCTTGTAAGCTTACAATTTCAAATCAATTTACTTCAGTCTCCAGAGAAAAGAGTGCTGGGCTGATATACCTCAATGTAACCCCAAACAGATGCTGGGTCATACTTGAGGTGTAACAAACTTTGCTCCGTAATTTCTACTGACTGCTCCTTCAGAGCAGCTTGCACTGTCACGCCACTGAACAAGAATTATCAATAACTATACTGACAAGAGATCGGCAGTGTCATAGATGAAGTTAAAGATATCCGAGGAAACCTCTTATCAGATATCCGTAGGGCTGAAACTGGCAAAACACCAGCTATAGCAGCACTGCCTAAGAAAGTAGACTGGAACCTGACCCCTTCCTCATCGCTAAATGCAATAACCTGCAGGGTTCAATGACCGAGGATTAGAAATTCATAACCTCAAGTGGCAGTTCTAAAGGTATTTCCCAGTTCAGCATTCTAAAAAGTTTGTCAAGAAGCCAAAGCATTTGGTGACAGGATTTGCTTCTTTTAACGGTTAAAACACAATCCAAACTAGACAGAGAAGAAGATTAGCAGAGAACAACTGAAACAGGTTAGTAAAATTAAGTTCTTTCTTCACACATTGGTTTATAATCTGATCAATCGATTGAACTTCATGGAGTCTTCCTGATTAGCAGGATTGACCACCAGTTTTACACGTGATGTATATGCATAAAAAAAAGCATCTTGTTTCTTATTCCACAAGCTACAGATAGCATACAGAAATTTAAAAATAAAAATAAAAATACTGCAGAAACCAACGCAATTATACAGCACACAGCAAGCAAATCTTAAAACAGAAACAAAATGTACGCAAAAAAAAGTTAGAAATACATCACTCACCTCAACTGGTCGTTTTTGTTTTCCTAACTTCCCGGTGCTTTTCAAGGCCTTCAAGGCGGATATTGCAGTGATTATACCTAATGACCCATCAAATATTCCAGCATCAACAACAGTATCCTATATAGAACAGAGAACTGACAATTATAAGGATTGATGTTCCACGTAATCCTCACCGACAAATTCCTTTCTCTAAAACAACAACAAAAATGTAAATTAGAAGAGGTACAGTGATAAATAAGAGCATCACCAAATGAGAACCAATCAACATAGCTGGAGCACTTCCATTCATTCCCTCAACCCGACCGTGTACATTGCCCATATGGTCCACCCACCTGCAAAATCAACAAAACATTGGCAAGAGTTTCGAAACTCCATTGAAGATATAAGAAAGTCAGAAAGCTAACGTTCTCAAACCGGCATCCTCCATCCATAGACGAATAAGGTTTCCAGCTCTCACTGAAGCCGGGCTCATAAACGTCCTCTCAAGATAGCCATGAGCATCACTTACCTATTAGTTCAGACAAACAATTTCCTAACATTAAAGAATAACCAATATTGACTTTGAGAAGAATTCTTCGGTCAACTAACGACAGCGATTCAATTAAAATCTATACTATTTACTACAGGATTTAAGTATCGCCCATATTTTATACTAAAACGACACATCTACTAATCATGTATTTCATATTATAAATCATCATAAGGATAAACAAATCATGCCAAAAACATTGATAAAATAACCAAAATAGTCAAAGGGATCCAATTTTTTTAAATCTAATCAACTGGTGAAAGCTACATAAGCATCAAAATCTCACATAATGGAATAAGATTACATGGTACTAATAATTAATAACCAAAAGTGGAGATGCGTTTCATTCTTTTTACCTTCCCAAGTTCATACAGCCTGGCTACTGCCTCTTCCCTTAAGATTTGTGGAAACAAATCGTCCCTGTTATCTTCTATATTTTCAATTTACCAAGTCATCATGAAAACAATAAGAAGAAAAAGTAGAAGAAGCAAAAGTCAAGCAAAATTTCATCAAGAAGGAGCCCTATCTGTTGCATTGAAAAGATTAAAAACTGATTACCAGAATACATGTAAGATGAAGCAACGTTTGCCAACAAAGAAAGAAGCAAATAGCAGAACAGAATCAATGAAGAAATCGCCATGGATGTCCGGTTGGCTGCTCAGAGAGCTTGCAAATGCAATCACGCAAACAAGCCAGAGAGCAAAGTAGCCACGCAGTTGACGTCTGATGACACGAACCGCATCACAAATGACGGCCATGCACTCATATTTAAAAGTCAGAGATAGTATTTGGAGTGGGGTCCTCAACAGTTGATGACGTCGCGGGATCTTGGTGGAATCTGTTGGCCGCGATAGTACTTGATTGAGATTTACTATAATCATAAATCAAGCAGGTATGCAAAGCGACAACTGACAAGTGCAAAAAAATTAATAAAATAAATAAATATTTACCTTGTGTGAATTGAATTTAGCGTCGAAGACCGTATCAAACGTCTTAATCAATTAAATTAATAAAAAAAATTATTATATAAATAATAGTTTAATTAATTTATAATTTTAAAAATTAAAATAAATTAAAATTATAATAAAATTTTATTTTAAATTTTTTACTATTAAATCCTAATTCTTCTTGTGCACCTATCTCCTAACTAATGATATTGACAATTTATTTTAATTTAAGAGAATAAAAATTTTATGATAAATTATTTTAATTATTATAAATTTTAATAATAAATTATATATTTTATTATTTTTATTTATTAATTATTTTATTTTTAAAATTTATATAACATATATTTACACACAAAATAACACTATCTTCCTTTTATAAGATGAACTTACCTTACGAGGGATATTGTGAAATTAGTTCAACTATTACATGTTCAAGTAATCTGCAATTATAAATTAAAAAAAATATCAAATCTACAATAATAAAATTATACAATTAGTATGCATAATGATTATATTTTCACGGAGAATCTAAACATATAATAAATTATTATTATAATACTATAGAGGAATCCGATAACTAGGACATATCTGTAAAATTAAAAATTATAAAATAGTAAGTTAATAAACTCAATAAATAGGTTATTCGATCTATAATTTAAAATAGTTTGATATAATGTAACCGAAATAGAGATCAATTATATAATCATAATATCAACATACAGGTAAGATATACACCTACATCAATCAATACACATCATTCTCGTCAACCTTTTTTTTTTTTTTTGTAATCCAGGTGTTCGGGTCAGTTTACGCACACCTCAACTAATCCTGGGGAAGGCTAGAACAACATCTCACCGCCGTGACCCCCCTCTTGAATTGCAACGCACCCCAGGAATCGAACCCCAGACCGTGCGCCTAACCACACAGTCTAGAGCTCATCCCTACCAACAGGGCTAACCACAGATGGGTCATTCTAGTCAACCTACAGTCCAGAACTCATCCCTACCAGTGGGGCTAACCACAGGTAGGTCATTCTAGTCAACTTACATTCATTAATACTCATCTCAATTCAACCCCTATTTCAGTCATTTTCATCTACAACTCATGTCATTATTTTACCATCACCTATATATCATTTCACAATCAATCATAAAACCATTTAATCTAATTATAATCTCGATCATTTATTCTTCTATATTGGATATGAATAATGATAAGTCATTCAATATCCACAATTAATTCAAACTCAATTATACAATATGTATACAACAATACACCATTCAAACCGAATGAGTATTTGATCAATAATCAACCTAATCTAGATAATCACATAGATATAAATTCATATATCATCTAATATAAACTAATATGTGTATTAATACCATTTATATAATCATATATATAACTCCACATAATCATATTTCTAATCACTTAAACCATATCTAATACAAACTCCATGCTAACTTGCAATGAAACCCATGTCACGCTATGTCACGTCATCAAAAAAGACTATGTCAGGCTCAAGAATGGAAGGTAGACGCCACAAACAAGTAGATTTACTTGTTTGATAAGTCAAAATGAGCGTCACAAGAAGGAGTTCTTGATAAATTCTAAATAAGTTCTCAAAAAAATAAGAGAGAAAACTCAATTCTCTAATAAAAATTATTGTTCATGTTACTGTTTATCCTAGGGTTACAAGCCCTTAAATAGATATTCAAGACTAACTCTAATTCAATAAGGACAAGGAAAGAAATCCTAAATTACTTAAACAAAATCAATTAAATAAGATTCTTTCCTTAATAATGATTACATTTTCTTATTTTATAAAAATAAAACTTTTCATAACTTAAAACACTAACAAACTAATAAAAATAAACTAAATAAGACTCTTGAACTTTAATTAAACTAATATTCAGTCCAATTAAAATTAAAAGACTCAAATAACTAAAACAAAAAAACACAATTAAGCCCAATTAAAGAAGAATTTCAGTCAGTCCAAGAGTAAATTCATCCAAGCTTCCAATCATTCAAGAATTAGGCTCCCTCTCTTGTGCTTATATCAAGTTCACCAATTGTTGATACTTCTTTGCTTCAAGATTACTAAGATTTTTCAGATTTTATTCAACATTGAATCTTGTAGTTTCAATTATGCCACTTAATGCCTCACGCATTCTCTTATTTTTCATTGTCGACCACTAATATCCATGAAATCCCGAAGCGATATATTATATTCTGTTTGATAAATACGGTAGTCTTTTTCTCTGTTATACTGGAGAGCGACTTTGCTTCTACCCACTTTGTGAAATAGTCAATCGCCACAATAGCATACTTGGTGTTGGTTCAGACGATCGAGAGTGGTCCTATCAGATCAAGCCTCCGTTGAAAGAAAGATCAAGAATTTGAAAGGCATGTGAGTTTTTCCGGGGGTTGTTTTGGGATATCCCCTTGACTCTGACACTGGTGACAAGATTTGACTATCCTGAAAGTATCTTGAGAGATTGTGGGCCAATAATATCCTTGCTGGATAATCTTGTACGTCAATTGACGAGTTCCTCCATGACTTTCGTAAGTTTCATTGTAGATTTCCTCAAGTACTCTGTCTGTCTCATCTGGTCTCAAATATTTCAAGTATGCCAAAATAAATCCACGTTTATAAAGTATACTATCAATAATATTGTACCTGGCTGCTCGATTCTTTATCTTTCTTACTTCATTTTTGTCATTCGAGAGCTCTTTATGCTGAATGTATGACTTTAGTTCCCTCATCCACTTCGGGTCGGGGTCTCTTATAGAGCAGTGACAAGATCTTCTTTAAGATTTACACTCCTCTGCATTAGAATCTCGATCGACACAGTAGCTAAAGATTTTCCCTTGAACATCAAGGCCAATTTTACTAGAGCATTAACCCTGAAATTTTCTGTTAAGAAAAGTTGTTTAATAGTGACGCTCCGAAAGGCCTCTATCAATTTCTTGGCTTGAACTAGGTAAGCTTGCATATTGTCTTCTCGAGCTTGGAATTGCCCATGATATCCTTAATGTATTTTTGAACACTTTTT
>JAVXUL010026504.1:0-11621 GCA_035590515.1 Trichilia minutiflora
ACTAAAAATATCACCAGTGGACTACGGATTTCTAGAGTGAGTCGAGGAGGCTATACCTGAGCCTTCACGCCCTGAAGTAATCACCACCACCCGCGTTAACTATACTACTTGCCCTGAAACTGGAAAGTTTGGAAAGTGAGGGGGTTGAGTATACGAGAGTATACTCAGTGAGTGAACAAAGTAAAACATAAATATCTATATATATACATATATACATAATTCTACATCGAAGAATCAATAAATCAAATACGATTTGAAATCATTTAAATTTGAAGAAAACTTTCTTTATGGAAAAAAAAAACCTTAACTCATATTACGAAAATTATTGGGCTGGCTCCCATTCCTGGCGACTACCCTGGCCATGGGTATCCCGAGATCGTTAGTGGGTTTCATATGCAATTAAAACACGCTTTTATCAAAAATCTTCATTTAGATGCATAAAGAAAATAATGCATGGTTATTTTACACAAACAAGCCCACCACTGACGTTCGCCTCGAATTAGTCACGTGGTGATCTCGTGCTAATTCGATTGAGACTCACAGGTAGTCAATCACCCACTCGAATAATAATCAAAACATCATGTGACTCCTCCACCTGTGAAGTCCCACACTCACCTAGGCGATCTCTATCCACTCAGGCCGACCCTAAGCTACAACCAGTAGTTACTGTACAAAACAGGTCAATGTAACCACATCACCAATATACAATAACACAGGCTTAACATGGCCATCATCATAACAAGAACAGGCCCATCATGGCCGTCATCATAATAAAATACACAATCCGACCCCAAAGGCCATAACATCCATATCAAATATAAATCGGTTCACTGGCCATAAATCATATAAATCGTATATCAAAATACAAAAGCATTATCAAGTCCATCACAATATCATATATAACACATGTAAATATACATTTCCATATTTGAAGGATAATAAGGAAAACATTTACAAATATTTGTATATTATTTCGTTTTCAAAGGAAATAAGTTTATAAATACAAAAATAAAAGGAAAGAGTGTCCACTCACAACTTAGGGAGGATATACACTCCCTAGTCCCCTTCGTTTTTCAAAAACTCACGTGAAAACCTCGATCTCGAACCGTCGGCTAACCACATACATAAAATTACTATCAATTATTCGTCCCAATATGCTCATGAATTCGAATGCATGAAATGTACGCTAAATTTCGGGTTTCTAATAGTCGAATCACTATGCGACATTATCTAAAATTCCCATAACATGTCAAATTACCTAATTTATATCGACATGGACCCACATTATAGCTAAACTAGCTTATTACGACTAACATGCGTGATTTCGACTTGTGGGTCCTATGCCTTCATCAGAACAGTAACTGGAATTACTTTCACATACCCAAAAATCTTCGAAATTATAAATCCAACTCCCTACGACTTCCATGACTCCTATACATCCTACATGGCGAATAAAATTTAAGATTAAAATAATAAATCTAAGAATATATGTACGAAAACCCATACGAATCGAAATACCTAAAATTATGAAATGAACACGCAGACAAGCTAGAAATGATGCTACGAATCTCGATGTGTGGTCGGTTTGCTACCATTTTGCCTCTAACGCGAAAAACCCCAAATTCCTCTCCGAAACCCTAGACGTCCATTCGTGATTTCGTGCCTCAATCACCAAATTGTTGCTACCAGGTGGTTAGAGTCGAGGAATGTAGCCCGTTTGCGAAGAGAAATCAAAATTTCGGCAAAAATTTAGCAAAGATTTAGAGAGAGATGAGGAGAACGTGAGAGGAGGGAGAAGGGGAAGAAAAGAAAAGAAAAAGCTAAAATTTCGACTCCTGGACCCCTATTTATAGAAAAAGAGTGAAATTATCATTTTGTCCTAAAGTTTTCTTAAGGAGGAAGCTTCTAGAAGAGGACAATTTTATCATTTCGTGCCGATTCGGTGGAACGAATCAAAGATTCGTTCGACCGAATCACCCTCTTCGGTCGAACGAATAGCAGTTTGTTCAAACGAATCCTTTAGCGTCTATAGAAGTCAGAGAACTTTCAAATTCTCGATCGAACGAATCGATGTTCGACCGAATGAATCCACACTTCGGTCGAATAAATCCTTCATTCGATCGAACGAAGCCCAATTCGGTCGAACGAATTCTCCCATTTGTTCGAACGAATCTGAAGCCACAAATTTCCAGACAGGCCTTAAAATTTCGATCGAACGAACCAACCATTTCGATCGATTGAACCTGCCAAAATTCGAATTCTCACTTAAATATTCCCCACACGAACCTAGAGTTACACCCACAAGCACATGAGTTATGAAATGAATACAGATGTATGTACTGAAAAAGTAAGAAATGTCGAATATACCTTCGGGGTAGAAACATGGGGTGTTACACTTGAAGTATCCCAACTCCAAGTAAATTTTCATTGAAATTTCAAAGCTAAGTATTTGGAGACTTAAAGTTTTCTGATAGGGAGTTAGAGCATTTTTCTTATTATTGCAGTGAAATTACTAAGTTTGAAAGCAAGGATTCGGAGTTCAGAATGGTGTTATATTTTAAAAGTGTGTTAGAGAATTATTGACATTATACCGAGAAACTTTGTTGAAGTTTGGTGGTATGTTATGAAATTATGGAAGTGTTGCTGTTTTGTTGACTTATTGTTAAATCTTTTGGTAGTGAAAGTGTTATTGGATTTTATTAATCTATTTTGTCTAGTAAGAGTGGTAGTGAGAATAATTAAGATACAATGCCCTAAAAACATATAGCGAAGAGACCTAAGAGGGAATATACTAATTTTGACTAACCAAAAATCATGTCAAAGGATGCTCGGGCTTTGTTTAATGAATCTCTTAAGAAGAGGTCTGGAATTAAAGAAAAGATCTAGAGTTTAAACAAGATAAATTCTCCCTTATTGCACGACGAGTAGAGTTATTAGGTTGGACTCATTTATGCAAACAAACTTAAACTAGCATTTATGATGCTTACATGAGAATTTAATGCCAATACAAAAGAGACTCGTCATTGTAGGAAAGTGAGGGTGTAAGAAAAGGAAATTAATTATGATGCAAAATTAATTAACAAAGTGATTAAAATACTGCACATAGATGATGAGATTATCAATACATCCCCATCTATCCCCATTGAAGAGGTAAATAATTTGATTTGTGAAAAATAAATAGTTTGAATGAGAGTAAGAGGAGAGCCTACTGCATTTAATATTAGAGATTGCAATCAGCAAATAAAAATCTAGTATTATTTTATTTGTGCATGCGTTAGTCCTACTACCCACACTTCTAAGGTCACTTAGGAACGGGTCTATTTGCTTTATGATATTTGAATAGGAAAAAAAATCAATGTTGCGGTTTAGATTTCTCTGAATATTAGGTACTTAATAGATACTATTGGTTTAGTTGTTCCCTTCATTATCACTGAGCTTCTGCAGAGTAATGGGATTGATACGAGGTATCAAGAAATCTTGTACTCCAAAACCATTATTATTACAGGCACAATAAAACGGATTATGACAATAGAAGGGAAGAAGATAGTGGACCTTACTCCTCCTCAGGCCACTCAATAGTAACCAGGATCTTCTCAACAGATAACTGGCTAGTCCTCATCCTCAACCCCACTCTCCAAAGCTGTGTACAAAAAGGAAATGGTACGGATGTAGTAATGAATTGACGAATACTAGGGCCACTCAGTGTGAAACTATGAGGCTTTTTGCAGTATCCTTCATCAGATAATGCGACAGGTTGATATTGACATAGAGTGCCTTGCTACCATTCCTTCCAACCCTTTATCGAATTTAGAGGATAATGCACCACTACCAACATTAGTAGCAATAAGACCAAGAGAAGAAAGAGAAGATGATGACGGAGATGATTTTCTAGAAACCTTTGAGGTATATTATTTTGAAAAGCTTTTACTTCAAACATCAAGGACTATTCACATTTTAAGTTTAGGGGAGCTTTTATATCGAATGTTTTCATTTTCATAATCTTAGGGCCTTAACTGTGAATTGAATTAGTCATATTTATCTTGTCTTTAGAACTGTGTATTTAGTTTGTTTATTTATTTTGTTATATGGCTTAAAACTTGTGATTTTATTTTATTAGAGAATGATGGAACTTGGTTTTTAGTTTATTTACTGTTTTTTTGTTGGTTCTTGTTATCATGGTTGCTATATTTAGTTATGTTGTCTTTTGTGTTGAATGTTAGTTTGTTATTTTGGTGATTGTTTATGTTTGTGATATAGGAATGGTGTATGTATGTGATTCTTAATCCAGTGTATAAGAGTTTGAGTGTTCTTTTCATTGATTTATAGTTTTGAGTGTTATTTGAATTTTAATGTTATTAAGAGTGCATTATTCAACTAGGTAAATTTTACGTGTGCCTTAGAAAATTTATTCGAATTTATTGTTGAGGGCGGTTAAACATATCAATCTTAAACTCACAGTATACTCTAATTGAAATAGTGTAAGACTAATGAAGTTTTATTTTAATTCTAAAAAAGATAAACTATTCTTCTGTCTTGTAGTGCTTAGTAATTGGTGGTTTGGGCAAAAATATTGACTTTTACTTAAAATAGTGCCTTAGGATATGAGTTTGCAAAGTAATCTAGGTTTCTAATAGGTTGATAATCAATCAGGGTATGTATTTCGATAATGGATACTTTTGTGTAATGAGACCAAAATTAGAGCCTAGACACGAGTTTAGAATAGATTAATAAATCAATCTCATTAAATATCTTGTTAGCCTATGTAGTAAAGAGTTGTATAAGTAGGTTGGCATGGTGTAACTGTCTTTGATTATAAATTTGCATAATGAGTATTAGATATTTTTTATTGTTAATCAATATAATCTAATGCGTGATTGATTTCGCTAAAAAATCTTTTTAACTCTTGAATTAGTTATCAATGATTTGGATATTTATTATTTATGCATTTGATTGGCTGAAATCTTGAATTGCATGAATTATTTTTGTGTGTTTTTGTTATTGTAATTAGTAAAATTTACTTGGGACTAGCAAATACTAAATTTAGAAAAGTTCAATAACTTGATTTTTATCAAGTTATCTTATTTAATTATTGTTATATTTGAGTGAATTTTGTTAATATTTTTATAAGTTTGTCTATTTTAAGTATGCGCAGGCCATGAGAGCAGAATTGATGCCAAGTGGGCATGAGTTAGAAGTTTTAAAGAGTTTTTAGTTGAAGCGCATGCACTGCAGTGGTATTATTTTCACTGATGCGAACTAAAGGAGCAAAATTTTCTTAGAAAGATCCACTATAGCGAGAGTCTCTAACTACAATAAAAGTCAAGGTTGAGGTTGTAACAAGATATTCTCGCCATAGCAAAAGTCAGAAAGCTGTTTTCTGGATAACGATTGTCCACTACAGCGATATTTTATCACTACAATGGAAATCAGGGGTTAACGCAAATCTAGAAGAGAATATTCAATAGGATAACAAGTCAGTTGGTACTATAATTTCACAAGACATTTGTTTTTTGAAGGAATGCAGAAATTGAAGGTAAATGAATGCAGATTGATGTGTATGTGATCTGTATAGAATGCTGGTATAAAAGGAGAATTCTGAAAACTTGATATTCTTTTCATCAAGGTGTAGACTTGTTAATTAGTGAACAAAAGAGTATTAAAGGAGTCACATGGTAAGTGTGTGGACTACGTTGTGGGTGATAAAATTGTTGGGAGTTAGTTAGAAAGTTGTAAGGGAAGAATAGTCTTTAGTAATGAAAAAGTTGTTAAGGGCTGTTATAGTTGTTTTTCTTGTACCAGAATCGTTAGATTCAAAAAAAAAGGTTAATCTTTGTAATTCTCTCAGCCTGGAATAAGATATAACTGAAGCATTCTTCTGGAATTCTTGTTTGTTCTTTATTATTCTTTTTCCTTGTTACATTTTTTGTTCATTTTTGGGAGAGTAGTTAATTTGGCAAAAGGAAGTTTAGAGTTCATTCTTCATTCTTGTTCTCGAAGAGTTAACTTTAGTTAAGTGATTGTTTCTTTTTCTTAGAGGTTGACAGCAAGAGATAATTGATTGTGATCATAGGTATTTTGTGTTGAAGATTTTGAGATTAGTTGGTGTTTCTTGATATTCTAGAGATAGATTCTGTTCTGGGCAAATTCTTGGGTTGAAGCTTTACATAAATAATAACATGTGTAATATTAGAAAAGGTAAGGGACATTTACGTCAAATTTGGTCAAATATACACTCAAATCTTATTAATTTTAAAAATACCTACACAAATCATGATTTGTTAAAATAAATTATACAACCAAAATGTTTCAACAAATTTTTATAAATTTTTGTATCAATAATCTTATCAAATTATTTTTCTCACGAACTTTGGATTTTAATTTTATGATAATAGAATAAACATTAATTTATATTTTCTGTTGAATTAAAAAAATTGAGTTGTACTTCTTTTTGAGATAGAAAGGAAGAATTGATTTGTATTCGTTTTAAGTACTAACAGATTGATTTATTCCTTTGCCAAAAATTTTAAACTATATATTTTTTTATGAAAGACGTTGAAATTTATTTAAAAAACAAAAAATGTTGCACTAATAGAATAATTTGTCATGTATCAACAATATGTTATTTAGGCAAAAATAGAGCATGTATTTTAAACAATAAAATTATTCAAACAATACCATAATAAAATAGTGAATGAGTTTCTTATAAAAATTGCATGATTTTTAAATTATAAAAAAATTTATAGAGAGGGGTTAATTTTGTATGAGTAATAAATAAATTTTATGTTTTAAGAAATTGTAAAACAAAATTTGACATTGCGTACTCTTATTTTATTGTCATTATATGTACACATGGACACTATATTTTTTAACCAAAAAAATATTTATTATATCATACATTTCTACTTTTTTATTAACAAAAACTATCATGTCATTGAAAACATATGAAATGAGGTCGGAAAAAAATTTTCAGCTCAGTTAGAAAATAATTTCTGGCTATGACCCAGCCTTGGAGATAGAGGTAAGCACAAACATTTTAAATATATTCGAGATGTAATTTTAAATCAATTAAAATATTACGGTGTAAAATTGAGTAAGTCCAATCTAATTTTTTAAAATATCACGTATCAATTTAATTCAAATCATAAAATGTAATTTGAAATGATTTAAATTTGCGATTTAGATTATATTATAAAATTAATTATACAATACTTAATTACTATCAATTTTATAATCTTTTATTAATATTTAAGAGTGGGTTCTATGAATAATTCGTGATTTTAAATTGATTCAATTTAGAATTTAAATCATAAACAAGGGCTTAAAGAATATTAATACATAAATCGATCCAATTTTTTTTTAAAATGATCAAAATTGTCGATTTTATCGATTGGATCCATTTAAATTTATAGGTTTGAAAATCCCACCCTTACTTCAAGGTATATATGCTATTTTTTCAATTAAAAAATTACTAATTACTAATTTAAAATTACATAAAACTTAATTTTTATGTCATCTTTTTTTAATAATTTTTCTACTTTACACTTTTTATACAGTATATTTTATAAGTTCTACTCAATAAACTCTTTAAATCACAAATAATATTTTTCATTTTCTCTTTTATTGTCAGTTATATGATTTTTATTTTTAAAAAAATAAAAAAAATGTTTTGGGTTTAATACACATATAAATTTCTTAACATCACGTATTTATTTTAAAATTAGACTTTATTAATCAATAATTAGTCTCATATTTGTAACTTTGTTATTTATCTTAGTTAAAAATAAAAAATGCATCGTATAAATTATTTCCCATAAATCTTTTTTTTTTTTTTTAATTTTAGTTGCTTGAATTGGTATAAAAAATGAAGAAGAAGAAGAAGAAGTTTGCTTCACGGCTTCAAACTTTCTTTCAATGCTATCACAAGAATTTTACTTGTTACACTAATTTATAGAACACATTTTTTGCAACAAATAGGTATCTGTATCTAATAATAATGACGATGATGATATAAATAAATAAATAATTTATTTATAGCATCATCATCATCATCGTTATTATCAAAGAAAGCCCCCATCCACGAAACAAATTTTTGACTCGGTCACTGCGGGTGCATAGCATTTTCGTAAATTGGTTGTAGATGAGTTTGGGAGGATTTTGATTCACCACCATGTAACATGCCTACGTTTACTATTTATACACTGTTTATAATAAGCTTGGTCTATGTGATTGTAGAGAAGAAGGAGAATAGGTCAAACTAATTGAACGGAACAAAATTTTTGCCCTTAAATTAGATAAGACACGTCCCTATAAATTAACAAGTTCAGGTTTAATTAACAACACGATGAATAATCATCGAGAAAAGCTTGTTGGGAAGCAATATATGATTTTCCCTTCGTTGCCAAGAATGGCAGGAAGCAATTCATTGCCAAGTTTCTCTAAAACCCTCTGCATTCTTGCTCTCTTGTTTGTTTCTAGTTTTGCAGATCCTGCAAACCCCCAGGTGAATGACGGCGCTGAATGGGAGGAAGAGGCGGGCTTATTAGGTTCATGGGAGCTTCATTCCAGTAATTCCGGTGTGTCGAGTATGCATGCAATCTTACTTCCGAAAGTTAATCAGATCGTAATGTTTGATGCCACAATCTGGAGGATATCAAAGATCGAATTACCTCCAGAGAAGAGGCCTTGCCGTGTAGATAAGCTACACTTCAACCAACCGGACTGTTGGGCACATTCAGTTCTGTATGACGTGGACACAGCAAGACTGACAGCACTCAAGGTACGTGCATAATACCAGTTAATGAATGGACATGATAATAGATTTGACAATGTCATTAATTTATTCCTTTTAGCTTATATGTATTATATATATTGTTATCGTTAATTGTTGATATATCTCTTTTTAATTTAATATGTATGGCAGGTTAATACGGACACTTGGTGCTCATCAGGAGGCTTGACGGTGGATGGAGACTTGGTTAGCACAGGAGGTTATCAAGGAGGAGCAAACACTGTGAGATATCTCCGTTCATGCCCTGGATGCGACTGGAAGGAATACGACACTGCACTTGCAGATCGTCGATGGTATGCAACCCAGGCAACTTTAGCTGATGGGAGCTTCCTTGTTGTGGGTGGTCGTGATGCTTTCAGCTACGAATTCATTCCACCAGAAGGACAAGTAAATACGTTTGCGAAATACCTTCCCTTGCTTCATGAAACTACTGATCATTTGATTGGAAGCTTTCCCGGACCGACCGATGTTTTCAGATTGGAGAACAATTTGTACCCTTTTGTCTACCTTGTCCCAGATGGTAATGTCTACATTTTTGCCAACAATCGTTCCATCTTGATGGATCCAAAAGCTGACAAAGTATTACGCGAGTACCCGGTTATGCCCGGTGGCCCCCGCAACTATCCTGCATCTGGTTCTTCCACCCTCCTCGCGCTAAAACCGAATCGTGAAAATCCTAATGCGGTCGATGCTGAAGTTTTGATATGTGGTGGCTCAACATATGATGCATTTATGTTGGGAGAGCTTCGTAGACCAAATTTCCCACCGGCATTGCAAGACTGTGGAAGAATGGTAATCACTAGCCCAGATCCAGTTTGGAAGATGGAAATGATGCCATCACGTAGGGTAATGGGTGATGCAGTCAATCTTCTAAATGGAGATGTTCTACTTATTAATGGTGCACATTTGGGCTCAGCAGGATGGCATGATTCCGATGATCCGAATTTGAAGCCCGTCTTGTACAACCCAGAAGCACCAGAGGGAAGTAGGTTCAGGGAGTTAGCTCCTACCTCCATTGCAAGAATGTATCATTCAGTATCTGTACTACTACCAGAAGGAAAAGTTCTTATTGGTGGCAGCAATGACAATGATGGATACGATGATAACGCGAAATTTCCCACTGAGGTTAGAACCGAGAAGTACTCTCCCCCTTATTTGGATGCAAAATTTGCTAATCGAAGACCAGAGATCTTGGTAGACAAATCAGAAAGTGCTACCCTGTTTGGAAAGACCTTCTCATTGATGGTGAAGTCCAATGAATTGATCGAAGAGAATAAGCTGAAGGTGGCGTTGTATTCACCTCCTTTTGTAACACACGGTATATCCATGAATCAGAGGCTTATTTACCTCGATGTGACGGAGATGAAGAACAACGTGGAGCCAGGAATTACCAATATTGTAGCTGTGGCGCCGCCGTCGGGAGCTGTTGCTCCTCCTGGGTATTATATGCTTTCTGTGGTTCATAAACGAATTCCAAGCCCTGCCATCTGGTTTCAAGTTAAGTAGATCAGCAGCTGATCGATCATTAAAGATGCTGCTGCTTATGCTGTTTTCAATTTAAAGTATAGCTTTAAGTATATCAGCAGCTGATCGATCGTTAAAGATGCTGCTGCTTATGCTGTTTTCAATTTAAAGTATAGCTTGTGCCTGTATTACGAGTCTTCGGGTGCAATATTCTCTAAATTATGCCTGGAAGAGCCTAAGGCGTGAGAAATTCATATAGGGCATTTGAATTCAAAATTCTTTTAATGATTAGGTAAATAAAAAAAAAAAGGGACACTCGAGACAAGATTGGCCAAGCTTGGTTAAATTTGAAATTACTTTTCTTTAAAATGGGATGGGAAAGTTATTGAGCTTTCATACAATAAAATTATAAATAATAACAAAACAATATTTAGAATGATTTCAATTGCAATTTTTTTTAACTGAAATTGGTTCTACAACTCATAATATCACGCATAAAAATAAGTGACAATAATACAACTCACATCTCTTACATATTTTTGTGTTAGTGAATTTTTAAAATATAATTATTGTTAGTCATAATTTTTTAAAAGTCTTTTTAACATTAGCCAAAATTAGGAGATTTAACCTTTTGAGATACATAGGTGGACTTGAATTATTAATTAAGAATTAAGTCACTTATCTCTGGAAATGAAATGGGTATAAGGATAAAGAGATGTCATATTACTTGAAGTTAAATAAATCAACGATATGTTTTCCAAATGCGCACTATATATATGGAAATCGGTCAGTCATGTAAATATTTTGGCTTATAATGTGTAGAATTAATGTAAGTATGTATAAAAAAAATGGTACCAATAATTGAGGTGAGCGGGTGAGGCAACCCTTTTTTTTCTTTTTTTCTTTTTAATTTGGTACACTTAAGATTCACTGCATCCAAGAATTCGAATGCAGATAGCGTAAAAAAAAAAAAAAGTTTGCAAACCACTTCATTGAATTTCAAAAGCAATATAATTGGGAAAACTTTAAAAAATTAATAATAAAAAAATAAAAAAATTAAATAATATTAAAAAATGCTTAATATTGCAGTTATGCTAAGGACTCTTGAAATTGAGTTTATCTTTTGTAGGAGAGGATGTGGATCTTTCCTTATATGATTTAAACTTTTATTTAAATATATATTAATTTATGATTAATTAAAAAAAGCTAATAATTAAATAAAAAATGGGATTATGTTTTGAGAATATAAATCATCAATTTATATAATTAAATAAACAAATTTTAAGAAAGATAGATAAGTGATAACTTTTTGAAAAATATCATCTAAATGATAAATTCACAATCATTTATTATAAAATAGAGACTACAG
>JAVXUL010026525.1:0-11620 GCA_035590515.1 Trichilia minutiflora
TCCTGTGTTTTTCTTATGGGGTTGGAGAGTTGGTTGTGTGATTATCATTACTATAAATAAATTATTCCTATGCATTTCAAAAAAAAAAAATTTTATGGAGTCAACAGTTGGGGATGATATATTCTGAAAATAAATTGAGGAAAAATAAAGCAAGTTGGATGCTATAAATAAACAAAATTAAAGAAAAAGGTTAATTACGTTATTTGGGTAGTATTCTAGCAAAATTTGAGTCTTACCTAGATAATAGGCATATTTTAATACTGATAAAATATTAGGTTAAACGGACATATCACATTATTAATATGTCTATTTAATAAAATATAAATAGATAAATTATTAATTTAAAATTAATTGATTATAATATTAATTATAATTATAAAAATATTTAAAATATGTAACATCATTTTATTAAATATCTCTAATATTTATGTCTTACTTAAAATTTTCTTTAAAGTAACACACCACTTTGTATACAATTTTAATACATGATAATGATGTAACGTCTAATAATTAATGTTACCCAATAAGAAAAGACTTGTGGTTAATAATTCGTCAGTATAGCATTTACGAACAAGTATCGCATTAGGATCCTAAAACAAATCTTTTAATATATTGATTTGGATATGTAAAACAAAGTTTTTGGCTAGGTTAAAACTATTTACTTAACCTTGCTAAAATCAGAGAATTTTTAAATTTATCAAATGAGCGCTTTCCTTTTGAAAAAAAGATTGAATGCTTTATCGTATTGTATTTATGTAATGTGTACGTTAATTTTATTTTATGATTAATTGAAATATACCCATAACAAATATTTAATAATTTAACAAATAAGAGAGCCATACGCTTAAAAGTTGTCTTAAATTTTCGTGTCCGAATTGCTTTAGACTAACTTTACGGAGAACTCCCAGGTTTTCGGAATAAAATAATAGCCGTTGCCTTGTAAAATTTTATCAGCAGCTTTCTGGGGAAAATAAGAATGTAAAGTTTCAGTGAGAAGCAATGTGACAATCTCTCCATGAAATCGACCTCACTTTTGTGATTCACGCACAAAGTTGGATTACAAATTTGCTAGAGTTGGCTTAATTTTGTGGAACTTCTCGTGGATTAATGGTTATTGTATTGGGAGCTACAATCCATTGACTATCATAACATAACAAAAATTCAATGTGCCACTCGCCACAAACAGTGCTCATGTTTTAATCTAATTAGATGGCTTAATCCCCCACGTTTGACATTTTTTTTAACCTTACATATAATTGCATTAAAGCAAGTCCGTTGTATACATCTATGAGGCGAATTTGGAACTAATCGGAATATCTAAGTTGTTGAGAAGATCAGTGTTCTAAAAAAAAAAAGAGTAATTTTTATGTTAGGATGAGATGGGTTACAATAATCTTTAGGACAAGTCGATATATATATATATACATATGTACATACATACATATGTATGTATGTATTTTACTTTAAAATTAAGTGAAAGCATATTAGTATCAAATGCATTTTTATCAGCTCATCAATGTTAATTCTTATTACAACCTAAACAAGTCTCAGAATTAGTAAATTGTAAAATATACTTTACAAATTATAATTATATTTATTTTTAATGTATGAGAATCAAAATTGAGTTGTTGTGATTTTTTAAATTCAAAATTATAATGAAATAAAATTACTATTTATCAAGTATACATAAATATGTGAATAATTGATAAACATTAATTGCAAAACAAAAAGTTGATATTTTAATGCAAGTATGACAAACATGCTTGCAAGTTTAGAGTCAATTACTTTAAAGGTGTGGATCGCGCGAAATTAAAGGTCAAAAAGAAAGAAAATGATATGATCCTACTTTGTTTTAGCTTCCACGTAACATTTAATGTACACAAAAAACTTTCATTTTCATGAGATTTATAAGAATTTAGAATTTAAAGAGTTGACGTCCGAAGAATCCCTACAAATAATCGCGAAATAATCCCATTACAGATTCATTTTCTTTGGTGACACAAAGAAACAGGAAGACGGATAGAGATACAAAGCAAATTATTACAAAATTAATAAATAAACGAATAATGGGTTCTTGCCCAATTCTTAAAACTCATCCGGATTTCAGTTAGGTCATGAAGCAGCAGCAATCTTTTCATTCCATGCAAACATATTTAAGTTAGATCTATAGATCAGTTATTGAAAATGATTTTAGGTTGGCCAAGGTAATAATCTGATAGACTTTTAATTTCAATATGATAACATGTATTTTCAGAGGTCAACTGAATCACATACATAAATTTCTAATCTATGTCAATTCTCATTCTCTGGTATTTTACTTAATGGATATGCACTAACATCACATCTTTTCTCTTTTCATCCCCACAGTAGTTTCATCTCTTTTTCTCGATTAGAGTCTATAAAATATAGTAAAAACTAATGTTTACATATTTAATATTTCACAGTTCGATGATATATTAAATATAATTCTACATTAAATTTAATACAGTGGCATTAATTAAGTCTATCTAATTCTGGTACAAACCATATTTGATTTAATGATATTTCAAATAATATCACCCGAAACACGAAGCCTAATATACTCTTATGTATTCATCGGTTGATTTCATTTTGACATGCACTAGAGTCGCGCCTAATTTCTAATCGTTTAAATCTAAAAGTTTTCTTCTTCTTCCGATTCACTAGATGCTAAATTTAATTTTTTTTTAATTGTTAACAGAATTGAACCAAAAGTCCATATTTTCTGCTGCAATGTGTACTGTGCAGGGTGATGGATGACGAAAAATCAACAGCATGTGTGAACGTTTTTAGGCTGTTAGGAATTGCCATTGACTGCTGTTAAAAGCTAATAACAGACACCAAAAAAAAAAAAAAAAAAATTAAAGGAAGCAACATTCCTTGTGGCCACTACTCTATCTGCACTTTTCTCTATAACCTGAAAAGTTTTAGTCTAAATCTGTAAGCTGTATATATTAATTTCTTCAGTTTGGCACGCATCATTTTCAGCTCAACAAGAAATTAAATCTGATTCAGAAGCACTTTTAACTTTATTTTATTTTATAGTTCACAGCCCCCAAAAATTTCTTAATTTATCTAAATAAATCACGATATAATGAATTACATCCCATAAAGCAAACCATCCACAAATATTGCGCATAAATTCCGCTCAAAATACATATCTAAATCACACGTGAATTTGACATTAAATATTGCAATCTTAAATAAATTCAACACAAATCCAATATTCAAATTTTAGGTATGTTTCAAATTGAGCTGTTGTCTTATCTTAACAAACTGCACTACAATAGGTGTATTTTCAAACTTAAGCAGCAGGATGTGATCAACAACGACAAACAGCCCTATGTTTGAAATTTTGATTTCAGACTAGTCGATTCACATTACGGATCCCCAAGTGGTCCAACCTCTTACTTCACGAACCACATGAATTGAACTTTGTTCACTTCTGATGAAAGTTGGAAACTTGATACTGTGGCTGCTGTAGGTTCTAATGGTAGCTATTCATCGTAAATTTCTAATATCATCGAGCTAATTATGGCATTAGCCTCATCATAATCTGATATGGTAGTTACAAAAGTTGAAGCAATACTGAAATATCTGCAGACCAGCAAATAAAATTTATCAAGGGCAAGCACGTGTAAATAACGTATGGCTGAAAAATCCTGAAGCTTAGGCTGCCACCCCATATGGTAGACTGAGAGGCAAGACGAGTTTATTGCAACAAATTGATTCCATGTGTTAGCTCGAATTGAAAAGTCTTATTTTGACAGTACATATTGCTAATCTCCTTACATATAGTGCATGTCTTTTTCAAGAACCACCAAACTTCTGTTTTGCATGCTCTAGTCGGCAATTCAATTCAATTTTACTTTCCAAAGATACTGCTTAATTTGATGGTCCCTAGTAAACATGAACCTTCAGAGACGGCGGTTTCAACATTTGTTACTTGCGGTTTGAGCCCTGCTCATTCTGTCAAAGCTTCTTGACTTTAAACACTATAAATACGACACAATACAACACATTCTTTGCCAATTCTAAACCTAGCTGGCGAACATGGGTACCAGTGGAGTACACAAATGTTTTTCCTTCATTTTCATTCTTCTTCTTGTTTCTGCCTTGCTGAGTGCCACGCTTGAAGCCCGGCCATTGCGTGGTTCAAGGTTGCGAAGTGACACCGTTGAAGGAATGGAGGATTGGAATGCAAGGTTTTCTCTGACGGCGAGGAAGAGTACTTCAGGATCAAGCCCTGGTATTGTACACAGATATAATAACAATGTTAAAGCCCTGGGAGACGTTAAGAATCCTGGTCCTGGCCCTGGGGAAGGACACAAGACTGTTACAGGGAATAAGCATAACTCCAATGGTTCATGAACCAATGTTTAATTTAATTCTCATCTCTTTTTCGTGTTAGTTAGTGTATAATGAACAGTAAATAAATTACAGATTTAGTACCAAGATTACCTTTTCATTCTAACTTTTACCTACACAATATTTAGTTAGTGAAGAAGAATATAATTAAAAATATATTAAATAAATTTAGAACAGTAAAAATCTTCTTTTTATGAATTATTAATCTACATTTTAATAACATACTAAAAGAAGAATTGATCTTTATTCTATTTATTGACCGCAAACGTCTATTGGTATGCATTTAGGAGCTGAGGAATTAAAAAAATAAACTTAGCTTATCTGAGCTAATTAAAATAGAATTAAAAATTAAGAATAAAAGGAATACATTCTAACCTTACTCTACAAGCAATTACAGCAAACAAATTAACGAAAATAATAACTAGGATATCTCATACTATTATAATGTATCAAAGTATGAATCAATTTTTGGAGGAGGCATCACCACTTTTGAGAAGACAAACCAACCATCAAATTCGTTAATTTATTACTGATGTTATTATAAGTAAATGGAATATGTACATTTGAGTCATTAAACCACGGTAATAAAATGAATAGCAAAAAGATTGTCAAGATTGTGAAATAGTCTTTAATTACCAATTATTTATGAGAAAGAAAGAAGTGGCAAGTTTGACCTATGAAGAAAACATTTATTATTAAGCTCACGTAATTACTTAAAATATATGTGTTTTTATAAAAGTGAAAGAGATGTTGATGTCCATTATGTGTTGACTAAATTCGTTATAAAGAATTCAGAGGAGGTGAAACTTTAATTGCCGGGGTTGGGAAGAGACTGTGAATTCGTGCTGGCATTAAATCAAACTATACGCTCATCATGAAACATATATTCTTGTGATTGGATTGTGATATCATATAATAATTAATCAGTTAGGCTCAACGTTTGGCCGCATTAACATGTGTCTAGATAACATTAGATTAACCAGTTTCTTGCCCGCATAACTTTACTTCATTCATTAATATTCTCATGGTAACCAGTCAGGGAATGCGGCGTTCAACTTGCTAACCTATTTGACCAAAGCAACTGTTAAAAAACCTATGAAAACTTGATACAATAAATAAGTTAAAAATAATTCCAAACTTACAAAGTGAATAATATTTGTGTGTGATACGGTAACAATCTAGAATCAATGTTTAGATCACTTTCGTTTCAAAGATTGTTCTCAAACCTAAATTCAATCAATCTAAAACAACCCTTCACCCCCAAAACAGTAAGGAATTGGTAACAAAGAGTATAAAGATTTACAAGAACCCTTCATCCCCAAAACAGTAAGAAATTGGTAACAAAGAGTATAACAAGTAAAGATTTGCGAGAATTGAACTAACGCCACAAGTTAATAATTACTTGATAAGTTGAATCAATCCTTAAGGTAAAACAAGCAAGAATCTTAATTCTCCCTTGAAGAATGCTCTTCAATTTTTATTAAAAAAAATACGATCTGAAGTTCACACATAAAAGAAGGGTTTTTAAATACCCTTTGATATGTCAAACCCTAAATAAGAAAACAAACTAATCCTAATCCAAATAGGTTAAGGAAATATGACAAAGCCCAAAATATAATTAAAGAAGCCACATGCCCCTTTTTAAAAATAGATAAGCCCAAGCTCTTTGATTAGACTCATGCTTGTAAAAATCGTCTAAGTATTAACCCTTTTGACTTGATGCCTCTAACTTACACACACTCTTTAACGTCTTCCTAAGCTCTTCCCCAAGCTTGATCATCAAAATGTTTTGAAATTCTTGTGAAACAAATGCTTGTACATAAATCTGAAATTGTGTCTTGAGCTTATTGAAGCGTGACCTTGTAATTGAATCCATTGACATCTTTAAGTCTCCATTGCCTTGTATTACACAGAGACAATTCAAAATCTCAATGTTCATAATGTAATAAATTCTCATACAATTGTATTATGATTCCTTGTAAATTTTTAGCTTTCATTTAAATCAAGAAATGTTAAAAAAATCTGACTATTATAGATTGCAGTAATTCAAACACTATGGTCTGTCTGCATTTGCTGTTAGTATAAACATTCATTTAGAGTAAAATTCATATCTTCTTATATACAGATCATTCTGCCATGATTTTTTTCTTTTAATTGAGTAGATTAATACCTCTAAGTCTCATAAAAATTTCATGTCAAAATATGCACACACCTAGACCCAGTTTTATTTTAAAGTGACTTCATCAGGCTGAGGCAGAGCCAATTCGAGAAGCACGGCCAAAATTCCATTAAAAATACATAACTCTTGATATATTGATCATAAATTCAAAATAAAAAATGTTATAAAAACCAGAGTCAACTATTTTTCATTTCATATAAGGGTTGTGGCCATATAATCTAAGCTCGTTATAAGTAATAATACAAATAATATCAATTTATAGACTTAAATATAGTTTTATTTCTGGACTTATATATCTTAGGCCTATCAATCTACATACTACCGAACTACTTTGGTCCATTACTTAATAATTGATGTTTGAGATTATCAAGTATTCAATTCAAGTACAACTTGCCTTTCAATTGTATTTGACGGGGATAGTCATAAATATGGGTCCCTGTTTTGCTCGCCAGCAACAATTTGAGCTGCTGCGAGGAAGTGTCATTCGAACATATAACATAGTACGGGTCGAGTGGCAGAACCAAAAGGGCAAGAACTCAATCCTTGGCCCTCTTTTTCACGAGAAAAGGGATCTCCGTGCGCGAGCTGAGTTGGATGAACGGAATTATATAGGAATAGGGGCTCTTTCGGATGGTACAAGAGTGTAGTGGAGCCGTGGAGGTAATGAAATTACGCAAGCAAGGGAGATGAGATAGTGACTCAAAGATCGCGTAATTGGAAGGCTAAACCACTGGATTGGTCCCAGAAAACCCAGGTGGAGCTTCCTTTGACTGACCAATTATTGGGTTTGGTTGAAACTTTTGAAGCCTTTTTAGTTGGCCAAATGCCATCATTGCCCATTTCTCTGATTCGCACAAGTTATAATTTTATTAAAAAATATTAATTTAAGAACTCTTACACTCTATTTATTATTTTATTACAGACCTATGCTTTATTTTCCTCGGCTGTTGAACTTGAGCATTATTTCCTATTTTCAATGTAAAGTAGCGTGGCCAATGAAAACAAGTGGATTTAAATTGTGGGCAATGGAAACAGGTGGATTTAAATTAAGGGGTATTTTCAATAACTTCCCCTAAAATTTATAAAAATCATAATTTGAGAAAAGATTTATAAACATTTACGGGAACCTCTTACATCGATGCCAGTGATAGTAAAATTAGAGATGGGTATTTGTAGTTTAGATCGGTTTGAGGTAAAATTTTAAACTAATCCAAATATTACGGTTTGAATTTTATGTAATCAAAGTCAATCCAATAATATATCACAAACCGTAATCGATTCAAACTGTATTATGCGGTTTGGATCGGTTTGAGTTCGTGATTTGAACTTTAAATTTAAATTAAAATAATTTATTAATTTAAATTGGGTCAAAAAATAAAATATTAAATCATATTTTGCTTTCTAACTTAATTTTAAAATGATAAACCCATTAGTTAATCATAAAATATTAATAAAATAATTAATATATTATTTTATCATATAATATTAATATTATCATACAATAATATTAAGTATATTCAATATTTATTTAAACATTTTACGATTTGAAATTAATCATTAATAACAGTTTGAAAAATATCGATCTAAAGATCGATCCAAATTTTTTCAAATCAATTCAATTTAGGGATGGACAAATTTAAATCGATCCAAACCGCTTAATTGGATTGATTTAAAAAACTTTGAATTGATATTTTATAAACCGCTATTATCGGTTTAGATTAATTTTAAACCGCAAATCTTTAAATCAAATCGTTTAAATAAATATTAAATATACTTAATATTGATAATGATAATATTGATATTATATAATAAAATAATATATTAATTATTTTATTGATATTTTATAATTAAATAATAGATTTATTATTTTAAAATTAAATTAAAAATTAAATTAAAATTTAAAATTTTATTTTTTAATTTAATTTAAATTAATAAATTATTTTAATTTAATTTTAAAATTCAAATTATAAATTTAAATGAATGTAAATCATATAATTTGATTTAAATTAATTACGGTTTATAATATATTATTAAAATAATTTAAATTATATAAAATTTTAATTATAATATTTAAATTAATTTAAATTTTTATTCCAAATCCATCCAAATCACAATCATTCGCCCAGATGCAATTAAATGAATTGAGCTTATTTAGATTACATCAATTTAAATTTGGCCGATTCTAATAAAAAACCTGAAACTGTACACTTAATTATAATTTAATTTATTAAGAACAAGACAAAACTAGATAACAGTATCGATTGGGATTCGAACCAGGGTCAGGGTAAGTAAAAGCAGGATAATAAATTAAAATAAAGAAATGATTAAAATAGGGAATACAACTAGCAAACACCAACAAATTCGTACTTTCCTTTATTTAACATAAGTGTTTCTACTTTCTAATGGTCATTGTTTCAACCTATCTTCTGTAGTCTACAAAATTTGTCAACTGTTAATCCCATCCCAATAGAGCAGAATACGAAGGGAAACAAATTCAGAAAACAAAATAAATAAATAAATAAAAATGGAGGAAAAGAAAAGATATGAAATGAAATGTTCCAAAAAAGACAGTCAACCCTGATTAAAACCCTTGGTTTCAATAGCATCAACAACTTTCTTAAGATCAAATCCACCTGTAGAAGTCTCAAGCATAGTTCCAGCTAGTTTATGCCATCCATGAACAATTTGAGGATTCAACTCAGTAGGGTCCCTGGAATAAAACCCTCTGTACCCAGCTTGTCTTCCATAAATATTCCTAACTCCATACAATTCCCACAACCCTACAACCAGCTCACTGATCACAGTATTCAACCCCGGACAAAGACCGCCACAAGTAACAGTTGCTGCCCGAGCACTCTCAGGAAGTCCCAGAAAGGTCATAGACAATCTGATGCAAAACGTTGTCCGAATTTGTTAGTTAGAAACCTTCAGAAGGTCGAAAGTAATGATTTTGATTAAGCGGGTTTGTGTAAGTTTTGACTTTTGACGTTCAACGTAACAGTGAGGCGCGAGAAATTTTTAAGGTTTACGGGAGATCGTGAGATATTATTGGTGACGATTGCGATACGGATGGGTTTGAGATAAAATTTTAAATCGATTCAAATATTATGATTTGAATTTTATATAATTTAAGTCAATCCAATAATATGTAACAAATCGCAATTGATCCAAATCGTATTATACGGTTTGGATCGGTTTGAATTCGCGGTTTGAATTTTAAATTTAAATTAAAATAATTTATTAATTTGGATTGAGTCAAAAAATAAAATTTTAAACCTTAATTTGCTTTCTAACTTAATTTTAAAATGATAAACCCATTAGTTAATCATAAAATATTAAAAAAATAATTAATGTATTATTTTATCATATAATATTAATATTATCATACAATAATATTAAGTATATTTAATATTTATTTAAGCGATTTGGTTTGGCAGTTTGCGGCTTGGAATTAATCCAATCCATAACCCAAACCGCTAATAGCGGTTTATAAAATTTCAATCCAGAGATCAATCCAATATAGATTCAAAGTGATCTAAATCAATCCAATTAAGCGGTTTGGATCGGTTTGGAGCAGAACAATTTAAATTTGTCCACCCTTATATGAGAGAGCTATATTTTGAATTAAAATCTTTTTCAAAAAATAATAAAATTGAAATGTTTGATATTAAAATGTGTTATATTCTTTTTGTCATCATGTCTTATGGTAAGAGTGAGAATTTGAGTTAGAGAAAAAATAATTAGAAAAGTTGAAATGAGATTTAAAAAAATAGTAAAAAAAATATGAAAGAAATTGTAAACCCTACTAAGTATATAATAAAAGATTTATGGTAATGTTGTAAATAAATAAAACTACGAAAATATATATGTGATAATATAAAATGAAAAATCTTGTGAGTTACCCCGGCATAGCGGTCATCAGAATCTATGCTTATGCATGAGATCATCCCATCATGTCACCGAATTTAGGTGGTATGACCATCTAATCACACAATATCATGTTTATACTTAAACGAAAGAGAAAAAGAAACAAAAATTGAGATAATAAGGTGGTAAATTAATGTATACTTAACGACAGAGTAGTAATATGTGATTAAGTAATCGTATGGTGAGGTGTGTGTGTAAATCTCAATTAAACTTCTTTCTATTATAGTACGCGCATTATATAAAATGAAAGTAGAAAATAATAATAAACAAACAAATGAATTAATGAATAAAAGTCACTTCTTACCTTTATTTGTTGATAATATTGCCTAGACAGAGGTGGGGCATATTCCTGTGGGTTATACTGCTTGCTAGTCGGGTAAAGTATTGATAAGAAGTAGTTGTTGATGTAATCGTTAGTGCCAATATAGAGCGAATAGATGCACTTGCTTAAGTTATTCACAGCTGAGTCGTTAGCATCAATTCTCCGGACTATAGTTTCATGATTTCGTAACTGACGATTCAAGCTTATAACATCACCCTAAAATAAATTAATTAATTGATGTTATTAAACTCCTTTAGATTAAGGCATTTCTTTATTTCATGCGCCAGCTATTTGTCAAAAAAAAATTATTTAATTTCTTACCCAGTTCCTTCCAGTTTCGTCCAGAATCCCGGAACCTCCAGATGCATAATTTACCCCTTTGAGTATGTCATTATTAACGCTAGCGGTCGCGAAGGATGGAATGTAATTGCCAAATCCAAGTTGTTCAGCTGCAACAGAACATATACATTTAGCAAAACAAGCTTCACATAATATTTGAAGCATGGGTGTTAATCGATTTAATTGACAATCTTTTTGTAGTAGCATAAATAGTCCTGAGTCCAAATCTCTTTTGTTTGTTCTCGCCCACATCAAAATTGGTGTAAATTTTGGTACATTCTTATTTGTTTTATGTCACTAATAAGGGATCTGTCATGTGATCAAGTGTTCAAGTCATTAAAGTGTGCAAATGCACGTGAGCTAGCTGTTTGAAATTAGAGAATGCAGAAACTTGTAAGTAGTTGAGTCAGCAAGAATCAAGATCAAGATTGGTGTTCTTGGTCTTGATTTCTTGGTCTTGGTTTCTT
>JAVXUL010026536.1:0-11620 GCA_035590515.1 Trichilia minutiflora
AACAACAATTGTAACCATTTGCTATCCGCGTTCGCTACCCTTCTCGACTAGCGCTTAATCACCCCGCTATCTCCACTTCCTGCTTTATCATCATTTATCATTCTCTACATTACAGTACCGAGAACCTTCTCCAGCAGTTACGAAAATGGATCCGGTTTTGTCCTTTGTGGGGCTCTCTGTAGTGCTCGGAGCGGTGATCGCTCTGCTCTTCTTCAAAAGTTTCTTCGATCAGAGAAGATCCGAAGTTCAAACAATTATGAAAACGGAGCTCCGACCCGAACTAAAAAAGTCTTCTAATCATTCTCAGCCTATCTCCAAGAAATCTCACTCCAAACCTCACTCTCACACAGCTGATAAGGTATACTATGCCTGCAACAATTTAGTCGTAAATATCGGAAATTTTAAAAAGAAAAAAAAAATCTGTTGTTCTGGTCAATAAAGTTTTGTCTGTGAAATGAATTAGGATCAAAACAAGCGACATCATCCGTTGGATGTGAATACTTTGAAAGGTCATGGTGATTCGGTCACCGGACTGTGTTTCTCCTCCGATGGAAAGAGTTTGGCTACAGGTAAAGTAGTAATAAAGCAATTTATAACTTCTTTTGTGATTTGCTTGACATGGCTTTGTAATGATTTTAAGAGAGATTTTAGCCAGAGTTTGTGTGTATTGTGAAAATTGTAATGAATGAACGGATCAGATTTAATCTTTGAAGTTGGGATTTTGTTTACGATGTCCACTATCGCGACGAGTCGAACTAATTATGTGGAGTATAACCATTTCAAAAGATTGCTTTTCCTAATAAGCATTTTTTGCTTGTGTAAGTTGTAGGTTTACAAATTCCTTCAAAGTTTATTGGCTGAGTTTGGCTTATTTAACTAATTTGATGCATAATGTATGATAGATTCCTGTTGTAAGTATTCACGAATTCTTATTTTTGCAAAAAGCTTGTGGCGATGGAGTGGTCAGGGTATTTAAGCTGGATGATGCTTCAAGTAAAAGTTTCAAGTATGAATCTGAAGTTTCCGTAATTTTTTTGTTTATACATTACCCATATTTGAATAATTCATGGAATTTATCTTTGCTTTCTAGTCCTCAAGTTTTTTTCATGCTTCTGCAGGTTCTTGAGAATTAATTTGCCAGCCGGTGGTCCTCCCACAGCTGTCTCATTTGCTGACAATGCAACTTCCGTAGTTGTTGCAACAAATAATCTGTCTGGTTGTTCGTTGTACATGTATGGAGAAGAGAAAGCCAAATCTGCTGATGATGCTAAGCAGCAATCCAAGCTTCCAGGTCCAGAAATCAAATGGCAACGTCACAAAGTTCATGAGAAAAGAGCTATCTTGACCCTTTTTGGAGCTACTGCTAGTTATGGTACTGCTGATGGGAGCACAATCATTGCCTCTTGCTCAGAAGGTATAATGATGTTCATTTAGCCTGCTCTGAGTTCGTAGTGCATTGTTTCATATTATTTTCAATATAGAAAATGTGGGCTACCTTGATTTATATATATCAGTTTACAAAATTCTACTTACCCAGACTCCTGGATCTGGTACCATTTCTGTATTTAGTAGTGAATTCAATTATAATTGAATGGAATAATAACCATTTGTTTGATTAGTTTCATCTAGGGATCCTGTCAAATTCACTTAATCCATGAATATAGAAATGGCAGTCTGTGTATTTGATGTTTTCCCTCCCATACCACTCATATTTCTGTTCTGCCTTGAGCATTTATGCCTCTGAGGTGATGACTACTTTGCATATGTTGGTCTGGCCTTTATAGTCTCACTCTTGCTAGATGGATATCAATCACAACGGAAAAAGTTTTGATCATTTGTGTACATATAAATCCATCCTTTTGAGATTGATTCTCTTTACTTCTGATCATTTGTTGATTTCTAGGGACTGATATCAGTATTTGGCATGCAAAAACGGGAAATCATTTGGGTAATGTTGACACAAATCAGTTGAAAAACAACATGGCCGCTGTATCTCCAAATGGGCGTTTTATTGCTGCTGCTGCTTTCACGGCAGATGTGAAAGTGAGTATTGCTGATATTTCTGTTGGTGGGCACGAAAATATACAATTAATGAGATTTACATAGACTTCATAGCTTCTTTTTTTTTTGTGTGTGTTTTCTAGTTAATATCATTCCTAATGGGCATTTAATTTGCACCGTTGCATAGAGTGCATTAAATAGTTTGATTGCTAGCAAAAGCTACCAATGTTTGAGAGGGTATATCCATAGTTACCTTAATAAACTATATGTTTTCCTAGCTATTTGTACAACAATGTACTCACAGATAGCTCAATTACTAGAATTTTGATTTCTGTTGGGTGTCTCATTTCCTTTTCTATTAAGACAAATATGTTGCTCGATATTTATTGCTCACTGTTTCCATATATAGTTAAACATCTTAAACCATGGTAAATCTATAAGAATCTAATCTCTTCTACGCTTGGGCATTTGAACTAGAACTTGTAGCTAACTACTTTTGTTGTTTTCTTCTGAAGTTGTGGGAAATTGTCTACTTAAAGGATGGTTCTGTGAAGGAGGTTACAAAGGTTATGCAGCTCAAAGGCCACAAGGTTACGTGATTTTATCAATTTTGCCATTTAATGATGTCATCCATTTCTTGACCATGCCATTTCCCTTTCTGTGTTCTCTTTCCTTCCCTGTTTCATGCTTTAAAATTTTCTTTTGTTGTAGTTATTTAGAGTTAAATATGTTGTAAGAAAGCTTGATGATCTAAATTTTGCTATCTCCTTTGAAACATGCAGAGTGCAGTTACTTGGTTATGCTTTGCACCAAACTCAGAGCAAATTATTACAGCTTCAAAGGATGGTTCAATACGAATTTGGAACATCAATGGTTTGCATATTTGCCAAGTTTTAGTCTTTTATTGGAACAAATATTCATAGATTTGAGCCATTATCTCTCTGACCCCACATATCCCCACATGGCACACCTACTATCAACTCGAATGTATGCTGACAAGTTTACATGCATCTGTAATCATTTTTAACACATTCAATTCATACTGTATATGTCAGTTGAATGTTGGTCTCAGCAGAAGTGGAATGTGGGTTGGTATCTTATAGATAGTCCATCTGGTGCATATTCTTGAGTCCATACACATTACCTTTATCGTATGACCAACTAATCTGCTTCTTTAATATGATCTTCTTGTTGACATCTGACTGACATTAAGCTTTTTGTTACCACAACTCTTGAGATGTAGCATGTTTCACCATATAGCCATGACTTTTCTTTTCATACTGTAGTTCCTAGTCATTACTTTGGATCTCTAACCCACAAACAAATAAGGTAAACAAATGTTATGCACAAAGTTGTATGAAATTCTGATTGAATGTTCTTGCTTGAATTTTGCATATGCGTAAGTTTGATCTGTGAGTGCTTTAATTTTGCTTATGCTGACATTCTACATCCTTTCCCTGTAGTTCGGTATCATCTTAATGAGGATCCAAAGACTTTGAAGGTGTTTCCTATTCCACTACATGATTCTAATGGTGCTACTTTGCACTACGATCGCCTTTGTTTATCCTCTGATGGAAAGATATTGGCAGCTACCCATGGTTCAACATTGCAATGGCTAAATGTTGAAACTGGAAAGGTTTTAGACACTGCTGAGAAAGCCCATGATGGTATGGCCTAGCATTAACTTTTTCATGCTTTAAAAATTTCCCATTCAGTTTACTTTTTATTGCAAACCTAATAGTAACTAACACTGATATATTTAACAGCTGAAGGTGTATGTGAATCATTAATTTTGACTACCCAATCAATATGCTGCCCTATTATCGATTTATTTCAGTGTCTATACCTTCTTTGCAGTTTTATGTATTAACTCGATGACTTGCTTATTTTTTTGCACTCACCCCTTTGAATTAATAATCAAGTTTTATCTCTCATATAGATTTGCACTTATGATGTTATGTATCACATATCAATGAAATTTAGTCTGCTTGACGTTTGCAATAATGTCAAGTTTATCTTGCAGGTGAGATCACATGCATTGCTTGGGCACCAGAGACAATACCAATAGGTAAATCACCTTCCCTGCATAAGAATTACCTGTATTCTTTCTGTTGTTTAGTACTTAAATCTATTGGAATGTTCTCTTCAGGACCATTTCCCGTATGTATGCATCTGTATATATTTAAAACGTTTTGGGGGATTTGGGGCATTTTGTCCTTCTGGCAGGAAGCCCATCACTTTCCAGGGACAACCAAGGCCTGTGGCAAAGTATCATAGAATACTTCCTAACAAAACCACTAACAATTTGTTTTTCATATTCACAGAACCCTACGGCAAACTTGATGCTATTAATACCCCACAGGACATGTATTTAGTTGAAACTTTTTTTCGTTGGTTTATTAGCTGTGTAGTCCATGTACCCTTGATGTGATTTGTTTGCTTGGCTTAATCCTCTGTTGACTTCTTTCACAAATTTCGTTCATATTGTTTGCCATTGAGATGTGTTTATGGAAGTAGAACCCAGGTAACCCTTATCATCTTATACAGGAAACAGACCAGCCTTGATTTTAGCAACGGCCAGCGTTGACAAGAAAGTGAAGTTGTGGATGGCACCATCACTTGACTAGGAGTCAATTCAGTTCAGTGATATCATCCCAGGCATGAAGTAGCTTCTGATCTGACAATGATTGAAATATGCCTTTACAAGCACTAGAGATTTTGAGCATTAAATCCTTCCTGGATCTATGGCTAAATTGCTTATTTGTTACAAGTTACATGGTAGAACAGGAACTCTTGAGGAAAATTTTTAGAAAGGATATTGAATATTGCTAGCAAAGGTAGATTATTTAAATTGTTTTAGCGTATACGGTTTTAGAAAACGTTGTTCCAGTTGGTATTTTATTTTTCGTTAAGTTGATTGAGGTTTTTTATACATGATGAAAAAATGATTAAAAAATATGGTCGTTTTTTCCCTTTTCCCAACTTTTCTTTGCCCACGGCTTTTCCATCTATTTGGATGTGCGTTTTCCATTACTACTGCTGCTGTATGCATGCTTGCCTTCTTGACGTAATAATTTCATCTAATTTTCAGTGATTAAAATATCCTCCGTTCCTTCCTAGCTGTTTGTTATCATGTTTAAAACTGCTTCAAGATTGGGCAATAAAACAATGCATTTTTCAAATATTTCTGTTATCCTGATGCCATTGCATAGTGAATCTCCATATTATAGAAAATGCATGAAGTTTCCCCGCCATAGGGCTCGAAACCACGACTGCCGATTTTCTGTTATCGAACAGTCTTCCTTTCTCTTTCTTCTTCTGTCATAAATTTGAAAGAAACGGAGGATCATGATGTAAAGAGCCACGACAACCGTGGTGTACGGCTATGACGACTGACGAACAATGTTTTCAGCTTATGCAAGTTCATCAGTATTGCTACACATATTGTTCAAAATAATTTATATTTTCTTTATCGACGTTGTTAAAAATATGTTAGAAATTGAGAAATTATGGCTTTTAATTAGCACAGGTGAAATAAAACCATTTATGTTAAATAAGTGTGAATAATCGATAAATATTAGTTATCGGATCAAAGTAGTAAACTTGTACGTTATGGTAATTTTAAAATTAAAGATGTTTATATCAATTATAAATACGTTCTAATCATTCAAAATATAAAGAATATATCCACACTACTATTCATTCATCTACAATTATTTACTTAGCCTTGCACATAATCATCCCTTTCTGTCAACGTTTCTTATGATCACTTTTTCACGAACAAATGGTAAAAAATTAATATTATTTGTTATAAATCAAAGTGTTTATTGAAGACTTGGCTAAAGATTTTAAGGAAAAGATACCTTGATAGGACGATAGGTGAAGACTTGCAGAGGAATGGTAACAAGTAGATAATTTTGTATGACACATTTGTAGAATTTCAAATTTTCTGAGACTGGTCTCTGGAATTTGGGCAGAATTTTTTATTTTTTTATTTTCTTGGACCAAGCTGGACCCACTTGTAAAAGAGGGAAAAGAAGCGTGCGGCGATAGTGAAGAATGGTATCTTGGCTCTTGGCAAAACAGGGAAAAGAAGAGCGCGGATATACTGGCAAGGAAATGATGCTATTTGTCAGATAAGCCGGTACTGAAGTAAGAAGTGGAGGAAGAAAACTAAGCTTAATGCACCGCATCTGGCTGTCTCTCGGGTGATGAGGCCAGGAATTCTGGTAAACCCTTGTACGATTCATAGATCCTACTTAAAGTAGGGAACTTGGACTGCATAAACAACGCAAAATGTTTAGCCATGCAAGCTAGAAGTTAATATGGCATAGACTTACGCATTGCCCACTCTATTGACAGGCACGACTAAATAGGTCAAGCAATCACATAAAAGACTATACCATACAAAAGACCTCCCACCAATATAAAAGTAAAACATAATACTGATTGTTTTATCATAATTGAACATTTTGTTTGCTTACTAAATCTCCAGCTTCAATTAATGTCCTCACTCAAAAAAGACAAGCATATAATACATAAATATGGTAAAGTTGCTTAAATTCCATTAAAACACACTGCATTGCAACGAATTATAGACAAAGTAGCCAAGAACCACCTCATAGATTCTATACCAAAAGGACTGCACCGGCACATTAAGAGTGAAAACTATTGACTCGGGGTATAATTAAAATCAGTAATTGAAATGAATAGAGTGGCACAACAAATAAGGATTAATATTTTACCATGTCAATGTTGAACCTCGTAACAACAACAGCAATCTGTGGGGCCAAGAACACATCAGCCTGTGAATGACATCTCAAAATGATTAGTTTTAGTCCTAAGGTATTTGGCAGGTGGGTCAGCTACAATTGAATTGTTTCCACCATTAAAATCCATACTTCACACTCAGTTTGCAAATATACAAGTATGAAGCATCAAATATTTTTCATTTTGGCATCAGTGTTGGAATCCAACCAAAGAAACTCCTACTTTCAGAATAGTCGAGCATCCTACAGATTTGTCAATGGTCTGTCATAGAATAAGATCATAGCCTACAGAAAATAAAATCCTCCAGTGCAGCCGAGTAATTTCTAATCCTGAAGAAGCTGGAAGAAAAGTGAAAAAGCATAGAAGGATAAGTGTACAATCTAAGGTTACAGTATCCAACAGCTTTGTAAAACCAGGAATCCTCACATTAAAAGTGAAAATAGAATTATATGGCATGAAAGAAGAGCAACATACAATGAGAATTGGAAATTCACAGAAAATGAACTCCATAGAATAAAAAATAATGCCAAGATCACAATTATCTTGATGGAAAACCTCCATTTGACAAAGGTTTGGAACATATTCGTCACCTAAAAATTTCCACATCCCACATTAAAAACACCAAAACTCAGTTCAGGTATTTATGAGTGTTAGTTATATAAATCTTTCACCAGCAGTGACACATACCAAGCACAAAGAAAAGGTCCAGTGCATTGAAGGTAACTGTTAAAAGATAATTCTAAAAGAATCAACAAACAATTAGAGTTTTCTAAGAGACCATGTACACATCTTCTCCAGTGGCATATTTGCTATCATAATCTTTCAGCAATTTCTCAAGAGCTGTACAAAAGGTTAAAACACCTGGTATCAGTACCATAAAGAGACCAACCTTCATAGTTTGACATGAATGCAGTATGATCGCTTAAGAAGAGACATGTTACCCAGGGAGGGAGAGAGAGAGAGAGAGAGACTGTATTACCTAGGAAACCTTTTTCTATGTTAGATTGAGCCCATAAAAGTTGTTCTTTGGCACCTATCTTTTCCTCAATATATTTCTACAGGAAAGAATAGAAGGGAGGGGGAAGAGAGATAGAAGTGACATGATGAAATGTACAAATATACAATCAAAATTAATCATAAAGAAACAGAATGTACCAGCACTGATAGCATATGAAGAGGCTGTATGCTAGAGCTGACAATACTGGCAGCCTGTAATTTGGGATAAAAATAGCATATAGACATACACAGAATGAGTTAATGCCGAACTCATACTGAACCATCATAAATCTTTCACCTTCCCAGACAAGATATGTGATTAAATTCATCCAACTGAAATGGACTTTGATATCAAGTAAAAATTCTCAGCATAAAGGAGAAGCATCCAAATCAAAAATGGATCTATTAGTCCTAACCACATGTTGGCCATCCATGAAGTTGGAACTAACAAAAGATTAGATAACAGATATCATCGAAGCTTTGACACTAATCCTGGGACATTTATATTTCATTCTTTAAATTATTGTTAGCACATTACAAATGATGAATCCATGAACAATGCACAATAATAGGGTCCTGTGAACTCAATATCAAATTATGAATTTCATGCAAGAAACTCCGTCAAGCACCTAATACGGAACTGCGAATTAAATATCAAATTATGAATTCCATTCAAGAACCTCCATCAAGCATCAAATTATGAATTCCATTCAAGAACCTCCATCAAGCACCCAAACGAGATTTCACATTGAAATCAAGAGAATAACCATTACAAATCTTACTTGTAGATTCAAAGCTCTTCTCTGCAGATCAGTTGGTAACAATGCTCTTTGAGGATACTTTTCCTCCAAATACTAGTCAAGAACAAAATTACAACTAATATCAGGATGATGAAGAGATATGCGAGTAACCACACAAAGACCAATGAAAATTTCAACCTTAAAATCATTATCTCATGCATTCGAAAAACAATACAGAATTATGTGGCTTCTTATAACAAGCTCAAGTCATTCAATCATCTTACAGACAGAGAACACTAACCAGCAAGATTGCATACGAATCTGAGACCACCACATCACCATCAACTAACACCGGAACATAACAAAGGGGATTTAATTTCTCAAACTCTGCAAATCAGATATATTATTCATTAATATTGCAATTTTTCATATTGTGTAAAACAAAAATACCATAAAACTATAAATTACGAATTCCGTGTTTACCAGGACTAAACTGCTCTCCTTTTGCAAGGTCCACTACTTTGTATTCATAAGGAAGACCTACGGATTCATAAAAAAACTTATATAACATAAAAGAACAAGAATTTAAAGTTCAACACAACGAATATGTAAACAGTAAAAGAAGAACCTTTAAGGTTCAAAGCAAAGCGGACACGCCAAGAACAAGAGCTCTGCCAGTAAGAATACAAGACGAGCTTTGACGAAGAAGAAGACGATGAACAACTTGTGTCCTTCTACGAGAAGACGATAACGATGCTTGGTTATCAGATAAAATTAAGAAACAGGATTTCGCTCTACACAACGATATTTGAGCTTCGTTCAAGACGCGTTAGAGGTTTCAGTAGAAATTAAAAATAAAGAAAAAGTGAAAGTGAAACCCTAATATCATAGAGTAAGCTAAAGAAGAGGGTACCTGATCCTTGGAGTCCATGATTTTACTATAGATTACCAAGTAACAAAGGCACCCGGCCAGCTTCTAGTCCGAAGTCAAATACCCAACCACATCTGTGACCATTTAAACAATCAATAGAAAGTTTTTTGTTTTTTTTTTGAAAAAGTACGAAAATGATCGATTATTTTAATACGTTTACTAAATTAATCTCGTTTTAAAATTATTAATAAAAAAAAACCATTAAACATATTATTTAATGATTTAATCCTTTAATTTAAAATATAATTAACCCATTATTTTTTCTGTTTTATATAAATTTTAGTTTTTGCTTCTTTCAAAATTGAGGTAGCGATTCTTTTTTTTACTCTGTTTTTATATTAACCACTTTTTATTTGTGGATTATATTATTTTTTTTTTTTATTTGAGAGGTGCTAATCAAGTAATAGACGCTAAAAGACATATATCCCGAATCATTCTTGGACCCATTTCTCTCTTTTGAATTTTCAACTGTTGAGTCATTGATTTTAGACGGCAATAGGAGTTTTTTTGACGTTTGTTCCTCTTAAAATCGTAAGTTGTATTATATTTTTGAGTATTTACAGATTTTATTATTTGAAATTACAAAACGTATATTTTTTTGGCTTACGACGGCGGTAGTATATAACTGTTCTAATTTATTATTTTTTTGATTTGAATGTGTGCTGTCGTCGGTGGTACAGAGCTTATAGCATTAAAAACCCGATTTTATTCGAAAGTGAGTTATCTGATATGTGTTCGAAAATGTGTGACTTTGATAATGTTCGAACTTAAGTGGTTTGATATATGTTTGAAAGTGTCTATATTTTGCAAATATTCGAAGGTTTCGGGATAGAAAGCGTTTGAAAGTATGTTTATTTTCGAATGTTCGAAAGTGTGTTTATTTTTGAATGTTCAAAAGTGTATTTATTTTCTAATGTTCGAAAGTATGTTTATTTTTCAATGTTCGAAAGTGTGTTTATTTTCTAATGTTCGAAAGTGTATTTATTTTCTAATATTCGAAAGTGTGTTTGCAAAAATTTTTATTTTCAAGAATGTAGGTTTCATAAATATCAAATTTTCTTAATGAGGTTGGTGCCTGTTACGTGACAATTTACTTTTTGTTTTCTTTGTTTTGGTGGCAGGTTGTTGTTGTTGGTGAATGTTGGAGATTGTCGAGCAATTTTGTGTCGTCGTGGTAAAGTAATTAAAATGTCAAGGGATCACAAGCCTATTTGCAGCAAAGAAAAGAGGCGAATTGAAGCATCTGGGGGTTCTGTTTATGATGGTTACCTGCATATGCAACTCAATGCAGCTCGAGCTTTAGGACACTGGCACATGGAAGGAATGAAAGGTGCAGATGGCGGGCTACTCAGTGTAGAACGGGAGCTTATGATGATGACACTAACTGAGGAGGATGAATTTCTTATCATTGCATGTGATGGGATCTGGGATAAATTCAGGAGTCAAAATGCCGTGGATTTTGCTTGGCATAGACTTCAGGAGCACAATGTTCCATCCAAGTGTAGTAAGGACCTTGTTGATGAAGCATTGAAGAGAAAGAGCGGGGATAATTTAGTAGTAGTTGTAGTTTGCTTCCAATTACAGGCTCCTCTAAACTTGATTGCTCCACAATCAAAAGTTCAGAGGAGCTTTTCTACCGAGGATTTGAAGGAGTTGCAAAGTTTCTTGGATAGCTTAGGAAATTGAGATGATGACCAATGGATTTATCTTTTTTTTTCCTTTTATTCACCCTCTTAATTTGATTGTCGCTTTAGACATTAAGAGAAATGAGTTTCAAATGTAACATATACATTAGCAATTTGATAACATAATATATGCACATTATATTTGTTTAGGTATAGTTATTTACAACTGGTATTTTCAATTCAACTTTTCTATCAAACAGCACAATAACTGACGATATATGTTTTATTCTCTATCAGACTTTATTGTTTTATGTTTGTGCTATTATGTTGTCGTACTTCCAAGTCTAATTATATATCTTTTGTAGTTTGTTGATTCTAAAGATGCTGTATGTAAGATTTATCAAAATCTGAATGTATATATATGTTATTTCAGTTGATTACTCATAAATCTCATGAAGGGCATTTGAAGCTTTAATCCATTTGATTATATGGCTACACTTCTAGATGGTTTTGACGAAGTAATTTTATGTCAAAGTCTTTTGTATCATATATATAAA
>JAVXUL010026557.1:0-11618 GCA_035590515.1 Trichilia minutiflora
ATTAGTAAATAAAATTATTAAAATCTGATTTTTCGAAAATTTTCTTTTGAACACTGTTTTCAGAAAAACTGTAGAATGCATGCTTAATTCAAAAAATAATAAAATAAAAATATTGGTTTTATTTTATAAAATAATACCGAACACGTGCCCTAAATAATTATTAGACTTTATTTCAGTCCAAAAATTGTATTCACCATATATATATTTTTCTTTCCTAATATCCTACAGAATATTGTCGGTGAATATTTTTCAGCTTGGATTTCCTACCATTATCAGAAAAACTCCGGAAGGGAACTTTGTCACAATTCAATCTTTTGGTCAGACTCATGGAAGAAAATTTTGAGCAGATTTCACTGAATAAACCATTGGATTCTTCATTTTCATGATCGGTTTCAACTAAAGCACCTGTTTCTTCAGCACGAGGGATATCTCATAGATGAAATCCCTCGAAATTATTGCTTTGAAGCTTCTCTTCTCGTATGCCTCCTTGTGAATAATTCGTAATGGTTGCAGCTTTTGAATGAGATACTGATTCAAGTTTGCTCAACTGATCATTTACATCTTCCCATGTGGAGTTTTTGGAAAGATATGAACCAAATGATGAACGGTATGCTTCAGAGGAAGATGGTGAAACAGTTGAGGAGGTAGGGGAAACCATAGAATTTCCAAATCCTTGTATTTCATTTGTTAGTTTTATAGCTTTTAAACGTGCTTCCTCCAGAGTTTTTCCTCCTAGTAGCAGTAGTATATGATCTGATCTCTTTTGCATGTGAGCACCCAATTTGAACCTTTATACATATTTACAAATGATTCAAGATCTTTAGTTGCTTGAGCCAGCAAAAAAAGAGTAATTAACTACCTATATAACCCTAAAGTAAATTGTTGGTTCAATTGTCGGCGTAAGGCTTCGTCTATAAATTTTCATTTTACTCGTATTTTGGGGAACGTAATATGGTTACAGATATGTTAGCTAACTTAATTCTTGTTTCTTCTTTTATTTGACTATCAACTCTCCTTCCTAAATTGCTTCTTTTTAACATCAAAATAGATTGGGGGTTCCTAAATATCGTTTTATGAGATGTTGATTAATTTTTGTTGTGCTTTTGGTGTAAGGTTTCAGTTTTGTTCTCTTTTTCTCACAGATTTTATTCACCTCCTAGATGAGATTTTCTTGAAAAAAAACACCAAAATGGAAACATTGGTTGATAATCACCCTTTTTCATTACTGTGCTTAAATGTTCCAAGCTCTTGAATTATATCAGTATTGCATTGAAATTCTACAGCAAATGCTTCGGGGCCAAGAGTTATCAAGAAGCACCAATGTTTTATAAGGTTGCCTCCAGAGCTTCCAATCGATGCTATATAATTAACCTGCATTTTAATCAGTAAAGTCCAATTCTCATGTTAACTAAAAGATTATACTGCACAATTTTGAGACGATCGATCAATATATATACGTGTATTTTGTTGATCTCAGCATTATATAAATCTCCGTTTTAATAATAATAGAATAATTTATTTAATTAAGTAAAAAAAAAGTACTTCGAGAATTTAAAAATAAAGATTGAAGACAGAATATTTTTTTTGTACAATCTTTATATATGTTTGTGTGTATAATTGAAATTTTGATAACTAAATAAATTCAAAAGTATTTATGATATATTTAAAAATATTTTTTATAAGTTAAAATATTTTTTATATGAATCAAATTGCATTGATTTTAAAATTATTAAAATTTAAAATTAATTATCATATTTTTAACCTGAAAAATTTTAGACTAAAAAGTATTATTTTCAAATTTTCTAAAAAATATATTAAAATGCAAAATTTTAAAACTTTTAAATAGTATTTATGAACAATGAATAAACAAAATTTGTCGGTCTCTCGATTTATTTGAACGAACATTGCTACAATATTGTGAATAGTAATTTCGATTGAACAAATTCTTCCATTCGAATTTTATACAATTTTTTGGTTTAATACTCATTTTAATTCAATCAAACGTATCCTTTGATTTGATCAAACAAACTCCTATAAATTTGATCTATAACAGCAAGTTTTTATTCCAAACTATAAATATACTCATTTTATCATTTGAAATAAGTTTTGTATGATTTATATCTAAAAGTCAAAAAAACAAATTTTGAGCTTACAATTGTATATCAAATCAATCAAACATCTTATTCTTCATTTGTATCATTTTTTTGTAAGAAAATTCTTAGAAAATGTATATAATCTTTTATTTTCTCATTCTTAGTTTGTAAAAAATGATAGAAATGGATCTTTCACTTAGATTTTTGAGTACTTGAGATATTTAAGAATTTAAACATTTATAAGATCATAGGAAAGCCATAAATCATGTTGTTTGTATTGAAGTATTAGGTTAGGTTTTGTTTATTAGGCTTGATTGAAAATATAGTGGTTGTAAAGGTTAGAAAAACAATCCGGCAAATCTCTGGTTATAACTAGGAGTTATTAATTTGAAAGGTTTGGACTAGTAAAAATCTTTAAGGACATCTTAAAAATTAGATATAAATAAGATTTGTCGAACTACTATAAATCTCTCATGTTAGTTTTTTTTTTCTTTTATTCCTTTTATTTATGATTATTTAATTTGCTATGACTTGTGAAAATTGATTAATATAAATTTTTAAAATTGAATTAATTTATTTGTGATAAATTGAATACTGGAAGTTGTTAAAAATCGTTCATTGATTGAAAAAAATCGTTAATTACCATAAATTTTTTAGAAATCCAATTTACCCTCCACCTATTAAGCTGGATACTTAGAATTTCGTATTTCTTAATTACCTTCTATGTGGAACATCAAAAATTCGCCAATAATCGTCTACATCGAATGATGCTTCCGCTAATTTCGTCATTGTCTTCGCATCTGCCCCCATGTACCATTGCTTGTGCTTGCTCAGCCAACCCTTATTAAATATATATTTTCGTAATGAAATGTTATGAAAAATGTAAGTGCATGAAAGCTGTGAATATAGTTAAGATATAATTAGTTATTGATGAATTAATGGAACTCTTTCAATAAAAAGACTACTTACAGTTCTACTTCAGAAACATCCGGGACGACCAGCCTAGCAATTTAGTATTTATCTCGTAGAAAACAAGATAACTGCTTCTTAAACTATTTTATACAGGTTCCCATAATTATCCTATAAGATCTTCAAACGATTTTGGATTAATTATACATAAACCTAATTTTTGAAAGTGTATTTGTGTTTAATGGTACGTCGTCTAGTAAAACCATTTCATCAAGACAGATTCAAAGCCTTTCTTCGGAGAAATAATTCTGGATAGAGGAAGTAGTGATCATGAAATAAATAAATTTGAATAATATCACAAATTTGACTAAATGATCTGCTTTCGTTATTTTTCGTTTAAAAAAAAAAGTTTTTCATATTATTCGAATAGAAAATGGATTGGTTAAACTCAAAATTAGGATCACCTGCAAACAATCATATACCCATGGATTAATTACTTTTGGCGTTCGAGGATTGTGAGCCCAATTCACATATCAATGTTAACCATGCATTTGATGGCTTCCATTCGGAAACACAGGAGACAGAAATTTTTCATAATCGATGGTTAGCAATTTTTATTATTTTTAAAAACATTATTTCTGGTTTGAAATTAAGTGGAAAAAATAAACAATGTAATCAAATGATGAAAATAAATCTTGTATAATTAATTTATTAATAAGTGCTATAACACTAGCATAGAAAGTAAGTTCTATACTTTCAAGTTTGTTAAATTTATTTATTTAATATTGATGCAATACCTATATGTAAATACCTATAACACCCTCACTCAGGTTGCCAGCTAAACAAAGATGGCTAGGAAACCACCCCTTGAGGTAACACTAAACATAATTAATTAATACTAATATTAAGAATAATAACACTCACATAAACTCATGGTATACAGAATATAGTATTGTAACACTATTGTTCAAATAAATAAAATCACACATACATAATTAAAATACAAAGTTTATATCCTAAACAATACGTGGCACCAATTAATACTGGAAGGATTTTAAGCCAAGATATATGCAAAAACACATGTAATCCAAGCATTCAAACTTTTTTTAACATATATTAATATATATGTGAAAATTAAATTAGGGAAAGATTTTGACCTATTTCAACCAAGTTAATTTAATGAAAATGAATTTCAAAATTACGAAACCTTTTCCATCAACCCTATTCAGGATAAGAAAAAAGCCTGATCGAATTTTAGGAGAGAGAATTTTAAGTTTTTGGTTTAATTTTTCGTCCTTATCCCTTCGTAAAGAAAAATAAATGTGTGTGCGTGTGTATATATATATATAATTAATTTAATATTATCTAATATTTGGATATTTTTATTAAAATTCAGTCCAAAAATTCAAATATATTATATGAACTTGTCTCCCCCATAAATTTATGAATACGATGACGTTTTAAGACCTCTTTCCACGATAATGAAGTGGTAAGATTGTGTTGAGTGATACATCCAAGGCCATTAGTTTAGAAAATCTTTCTCGGATTACTTACTACAGATATATACTTGGAGAAAATTCTCAAAACTATCTATCTAAGACCCCATCTCGAGGTATTCGATCAAGTATCTACGATATACGGTATCAGAGTCTCGGAGATAACTGTGATGAGAGCAACATCTACGACGCTATTGTATAATGTCGTCAAAGGCCTAACGCATCTCTAAAAAGAACATCAAAACTCGAAGTCTTGGAGAATCTAGGGTCGGGGTATCGGGTACATGTGGCATCGTACGACACTAACAACAACCACGTCTCACAATTCTCGCAATAAACTTTCAGGGCAAGTCAGTCCAATAACAACACATGTCAACAGGTACGGAATTTTATAATTCCACGTAACTGAATCCGTGAATAAAGAAGAGGTACGTATCACTTTTTACGGAGAGAAAGAATATACACACACATCTGACATATTCATAAAAACACACGAGAGATCTATTCGATTCTTTCTCTGGTTTTCTCACTACTTTTGTCACTCTCACACACAAGTAAAACCCCATTGACTTAAACATCAGAGGGTTTTCGTTGGAAAATCGACTTTACCCTTGAGTTTCTATTGTTTTACAGCTCACAGAACCAGAGATTAAGGAAGAAGATAAGCTGGTGCTAGAGGTTGAAAACGACTATAACTTCTTGCATCAATATTTGGCGTCGTATGTGGGAATTGAACAAAAAGCTAAAACACTATGAGAGTGATTTTGGAACAGATTACCTCCCGATGACATGAGAGTGATTTTGGAACAGAGACGGAGGAGGGAATATAAAGATTTCAGACACAAATACTCATGTCAGGAGGAGGATTGGGGAACTGTCACCAAGGAGAAAGACGTGGAGGCCTTGGTGAGAAAACTGATGGAAGAGATGAACAGTGAGAAGGTATGCCCTGGAGGTGAACTAGCTGAATCTATCTAACAAACAGGGTCATACTCGAAGTCACCTTTTGCCTCCAAACTATTGGGCCAGACTTTGCTTCGGGAATTTAAGATGCCCTAGATTATTCCGTTTTCTGGGAAAATAGACCTATCATTATGTACGGATTTTTTTCATGAGATGATGCTTGTCCAGGGTTTGAGCGAAAACCAGATGTGTAGCTTATTCCCATTGATCTTGGAAGGACAGACAAGGAAATGGTTTGTGGGTTTGACTCCAGGGAGCATCCAAGACTTCGAACAGTTATATGATGTATTCATCAATAAGTTTCGAGGAGTAGTTTTTAGTACCAAGACTCCAAACTCCTTGTTTTTACTCAAACAAGAGAGTGGTGAAAGTCTCAGAAGCTTCATCAAGAGGTATCATGAAGAAGTACTCGAGCTAGGAGCCTTTCAACATCCTTTTGACACTGGAAGGATTGAGACAAGGACTGAAGATAGATAGGGCTTGGTATGCCACATGTAAGTCCTCGGTGAAAACATATGAAGCTGCTCGGAGAAAATTACTTGATGAGATTGAAGTTGAGAATCAGGTAATATTGAAGATAAATGAGGAGAAACCGATGGGTGTTTCTCTGTGAGATAATAACCGGTTCAAGAACCCTGACAATAGGAAATGAAAGAATGACAAGAGAAAGTTCTCTGAGGTGAACCGTGGGAGAGATCGAGGCCCAGAGTATTACTGGAATAATAGACGCAAGAAGGAGCCTTATGCAAGAAGATCGCCTAGGAGAGATGATCCAAGATGAGTGGCTCAGTTGGAAGAGAAGAGAAAATTTACTCTCTTGAATGCGTCCTTCTCTTAAATTTTAGAGGAGGTAAAAAGGCGGGGCACCCTTTTGTTAGATCCCCCTCCGATTCGAGCCAAATCGACAAGGAAAGCGAATAACAAATTTTATAAGTTCCATCAAGATGTGAGACATTTGACAGATGACTGTTATGACTTACAGAATCAGATCAAAGTTTTGGTCAGGAATAACTACCTGACCAAGTTCATGGCTCAGAATGATGAGAGAGCCCAAAATCCGAGGTAGGCCTAAAGGCGGGATGACACAATGGTAATTACAGGAGGCCCCATGTTAGCTGAAAATTCAAATAGGTCTCAAAAAAATTATTCTCGGTACTCTTTGTCAAGCACAAATATTGAGTCGCATATAATGAACGTGCGTGAAGAGAATAGACTAAAGGTGGCCTCAGTTCCAATACTGTTCATAGATGAAGATGAATGTATGGTCTACTATCCACATGACGATGCTTTGGTTGTTACATTGACGGTGAAGACTTCTCAGGTTAGTAGAATATTGATTGATACAAAGAGTTTTACCGACATCATTTTCAAGAAAACTTTAGATTTTTTAGGTATTAAGGATCTAAGATTGAGACCTACCGAGATCGCTCTGCATAGATTGGGGGAATCATGTGTATATCCCTTAGGAACGGTGTAATTGCCAGTGGTGTAATTGCCAGTAATAATGGGTGACAGGCCATATCAAAAGACCACTTTAGTAGAATTCCAGGTCGTGGATCTTAAGATGTCATATTCCATGATATTGGGGAGACCATTTCTCCGATCTACGAAAATAGTAGAGAGTGTTCCTACCTGAAATTGAAGTTTAGAGCAGGAGATGGGATCGGGATTATGAGAGAAAAATAGAAAGAAACTCGATTATGCTTTGCCACTACTTCAAAGAATTCTTACTGTATTTATAAATGCCCATTGGAAAAAACAGCTATGGGGCATGTGGGAGACGTTCAGCAAGAAGATCGATTAGAAAAGGTGGATAAGATGAGCCAATTTCAGAAATCATCATTTGTCGAGCCAATTGAAGAAATGGTTCCAGTAGTTGTGCATGATGAACGACTGGAGAGAATTATGAAAATTGGGTCTAACTTGACCGCCGACCAAAAAGCATCTCTGATTGAAGTGTTAAGGCGGAATGCTGATGTGTTTGTCTGGTTTCACGATGACATGCCAGGGATCGATGCTCGAGTTATCTTTCACCAATTGATGGTGAATCCAAGTTTTAAACCAGTGGCTCAGAAGAGACGAACATTTAACACAGAAAGGAGAGAGGCTATCAAAACAGAAGTTGATAAGCTTATGGAGGTGAGATTTATCCAAGAAGTCCAGTATCCCGAGTGGATTACAAATGTGGTGATGGTAAAAAAGGTCAACGAGAAATGGAGAATGTGTGTAGACTTCACGGATCTGAACAAAGCTTACCCCAAAAATAGCTTCCTTTTACCAAAGATTGATAAGTTAGTAGATGCCACAGTTGATCATGAGCTTCTCAATTTTATGGATGCTTTTTCGGGATATAATCAAATCAAAATGTATGAACCTGATCAGGATAAGACAGCATCCGTCACTGACCAGGGATTATATTGTTACACAGTCGTGCCTTTCGGATTAAAGAATGCATGGGCGACATTACGAAGGCTATTCAATAAGGTTTTTAAACCTTTGATCGGGTCAACTATAGAAGAGTATGTAGATGATATGATCACAAAATCTGTGAAGGTCTCAGACCATGCCCGACATCTCGGGGAAACCTTCTCTTACTTGAGGAGGCACAACATGAAATTAAATCTCAAGAAATGTTCGTTTGGAGTTGAAGCTAGAAAATTTCTCGGGTACATGGTTAATGAATGGAGAATTGAGTCTAACTCGCAAAAGGTCAAAGCTATCCTAGATTTGAAGCCTCCGACCACAATAAAAGAACTGTAAAGTCTGATAGGGAGATTGGCAGCCCTGAGCAGATTTGTTTTGAAGGCCACCAATAAATGTTTCCCTTTCTTCCAGATGATAAGAAAAGGAAAGAGATTAGAGTGGGACGAGAGTTGTGATAAGAGTTTTTGAGAGCTCAAAGAGTATTTGGCTCATGTTCTCCATCTGGTAAGCTCCGAGAAAGGAGACATTTTGCAGTTGTATCTGGTAGTCAGCGAACACTCAGTAAGTTCTGTTCTTGTAAAAGAAGATGATGAAAGGGTGCAAAAGCCCATTTATTACACGAGCAAATCATTATTGAACGCCAAGACAAGATATACTCCATTCGAAAAGCTTTCTCATTTGTCACTGCAGCCAGAAAGTTACGCCCTTATTTCTAGGCACATCAGATAATTGTGATGATAGACCAATCCTTGAGACAAATTCTTCATAAACCAGATTTGTCAGAAAATTTGGTGAAATAGTCCGTTGAACTGAGTGAGTATGATATAGATTACAAGCCTCAGAAAGCCATTATGAGACAGGCTCTGACAGATTTTATAGTAGAATGAACAGTCTCAAAATAGCTAACAGAACTACAGGTCTCAGATATCAGCAACATCCAAGACGAGAATAGTACGTCCAACCTTATGGTCTCGGAGGATATTTGGCAGCTATATATTGACGGAGCATCAAACATTCAAGGGAGTGGAGCTGGGATAATTCTGAAGAGAGCTAATAGAGAAGAAGTTATGTACTCCTTGAGGTTTGATTTTAAAGTAACCAACAATAAGGCAGAATATGAAGTACTGATCGCTGGAATCAAATTGGATCAAACTTTGGAGCCCTGAATGTAAACATAAACAACGATTCGCAATTAATTACCAATCATATCAATGGGTAGTTCCAGGCTCGGGAAGATAATATGCAGGCTTATCAGATCCAAATCAAAAAGCTAATGGCAATATTTCAAAAAGTCATAGTGAAACAGCTCTACCGAATAGAAAATTTTAGGGCTGACTCTTTGACAAAATTGGCCTCGGTGTTCAAAGAAAAAGCTCCAACCTCAGTACCTATTAAAGTCCTAACGTAGAGGAGTGTAGTTCTGAAAGAAGATTTTGTTATCCACGCAAGAAATTCCTGACCCGAAGTGAATGAGGGAACTGAAGTCTTACATTCAGTATGGAGAGCTACCTGCTGATAACAATGAAGTAAGAAAGATAAAAAACAGATTAAATAGGTATGCTGTTATGATAATATACTTTATAAACGTGGTTTTAGTTTGTCATATTTGAAATGTCTAAGACCAGATGAGGCCGATAAAATTCTTAGAGAAATCCATAATGGGACCTGTGAAAGTCATGGAGGGACTCGTTCTTTAATGCAGAAAATTATTCAACAAGGATATTATTGGCCAACAATCTCGCAGGATGCTTCTCGGTTGGTTAAATCTTGTCATGAATGTCAGATCTGTGAAGATATTCCAAGACAGCCCCCAGAGGAGCTCGCCTACCTTTTGAGTTCCTGACCTTTCTCTCAGTAGGGTCTAGATTTGATTGAACCATTGTCGATCGCCCAAGCTAACACCAAGTATACAGTTGTGGCAATAGATTATTTCACAAAGTAGGTGGAAGCAAATTCACTCTCCAGCATAACTGAGAAGAAGACAACAGCCTTCATCAAGCAGAATGTGATATACCGCTTCAAAGTCCCACAAGTTTTGGTAGTTGACAATGAAAAGTAATTTGACAATGCCAAGTTCAGGGAATTCTGCTCAATTTTTTGTATTGACCTGAGGTTTGCTAGTCTGATGCATCCTCAGGCTAATGGACAGGTTTAAGTTGCCAATAAAATGGTCAAAAAAGCGTTGAAGAAGAAGCTCGGAGAGCATAAGGAAGCTTGGATCGATAATTTACCTGAAGTACTCTAAGCATACAGAATCACTCCCAGAACTAGGGGTGGGTATATGCGGTTTGGATCGGTTTGAGATAAAATTTCAAACCGAATCATATATTACGGTTTGAAAATAAATTAATCCAATCCAATCTATTAACATGTTACAAACCAATCCAAACCAAACCACAAAGTGCGGTTTAAAGTGGTTTGGATTTGTGGTTTGTACTATATTATAAAATTAAAGATATAATAATTGATTATTATTAATTTTATAATTTCTCATTAACATTTAAGAGTAAATTTTGTGAAAAAAAAATTTTAAACAATTTGTGAATAATTTTTCTTTATTAATTATTATTATACAGAAGATACGCAGTCAAATCATGTATAATTTATAATGATAAATGAATAATAATAAAAATTTTATAAGATAATATTAAGCGATTTGACTTGCGATTTCGCAGTTTGAAATTGATTCAATCCATAATCCAAATAGCGAATAGCAGTTTGAAAAATATCAATTCGTAAGTTGATCCACAAATTTTTCAAACCGATCCAAACCATTAATTTTTACTATTTGGATCTATTTAGATTGGATCGGTTTGAAAATGCCCACCCCTACCCAGAACAGTAACAGGGGAATCTCTATTCTTATTAGCTTTCAGATGTGAAGCCATGATCCCGATCGAGATTGATGTTCGTACTTTTTGAGTGCAAGATTATGATGAAGAGAAGAATGAGGCTAGCCAAGGACTGGATTTGGATATATTAGAAGGAAAAAGAGACGATGCCACAATACGGGTAACAGCTCGTCAACAAAAGATGATCCGCTATTACAATCAGAAAGTCAAATGTCGAACTTTCCAAAGAAGGGATTTAGTCCTCCGACAAATAACTCTCAACACCAAAATTCATAGTAAAAGGGTGTTTGGGGTTAATTGAGAAGGACCATACAAAATCATTCAAATACTTAGGTCGGAAGTCTACAAACTAGATACCCCGAACGGCATTCCAGTAAGAAAATCTTGGAACGCTGACAGATTAAAGCTATACTATCCCTGATTCGACCTTTTTAGACCAAACCCCCTGAGCCAGTATCTGGCATCATAAATACTTACTCTATAAAGAATTCTAACTATGCCTCTCTCTCAAGTAATCTTATTAGATTCATTTTCTATGTCAAGGTTGGCCGAGTCTTTCCCCAGAAGACCTTATACCAACGAGACCACGTTGTCTCCATGATAAGGATATTTGCAGCTTATGAAACCATGTCATTTTGAGGCTATATAGACCATATCGTTCGAGGCCAACTGTTAGGACCATGTCATCCCTAAAAGACCTTATACCTGTTGGTTGCTGGAAGTCTGAAACATGCATCATAGAAAATTCTCTCTCTAGAAACCGAGTCCTAGAGTCATGCTTTCAAAGGAGAAACACATATATGCAAGCGGAAGCGAATATGTACCTTGCAAGCCTTTGGACCGGTGGAAGACAAAGCTCACAAGTGTGAGCTCTCTTCACT
>JAVXUL010026578.1:0-11617 GCA_035590515.1 Trichilia minutiflora
CTGTGGATACGACACTTGGACTCACCGGACTATACTATAACAAGACTACCTATACTTGGGTACATAATCTAATTGAGCTCAGTGATCTTCGAATTCATTATCCATATATTCACCTCTTCGATCTGATCGAAGACACTTGATTGTTTTACCTAATTATTTTTTAACTTCTGTTTGAAATTCTTAAACTTTTCAAAAGTTTCAGACTTTCTATGAATTAGGTAAACATATCCATATCTTGAGTAATCATCAGTAAATGTGACGAAATACTCACAACCACCTTTAGCTTGTATATTTATTGTACCGCATACATCCTAATGTATTAGTCTTGGGGGTTCATTGGCTCTTTCACCCTTTGAGTCATCTTCCTCTCTAAACAGCATTCACAGACTGGTAGAGTTTTAACATTTAGATATCTTAAAGGATCATCTTTTATAAGTCTTTGTATCCTGTCGAGGTTTATATGATCAAAACTTAAATACCAGAGATACATGTTATCATCATAAGAAATCTTTTGTCTCTTAACCTTTAGTTTTTCTACTTTAAACATTTTAGTATCTAGTAGTGAATTAATAATGAGTTTTATCATATAAAGTCCATTGTGAAGTGTACCAGAACAAATATCAATATCATTTCTTGAAATAATAACCATCATATTATTAAATATAATATAATATAATTATTCATATAATTTAGAAATAGAAATGAGATTTTTAATAAACTCCGAAACGAAATAAACATCTTTTAAAATAATAAATTTTTTATTTGAAAAGTTAATTCTAACATCTTCCACTGCTAAAACTGAAACAAAGACATTATTGCCCATTATTAACATGAAGTCTCTATCAGATAGCTTTCTAAAAGAACTAAGCATCAGCATAGAACAATAAATATGATTAGTCGATCCTAAATCAACTATCCAAGATGATAAATCATTTTCTATAAGGTAAGATTCTACGACCAGTAAATCATATTTACCTTTTTTCTATTTAAGCTCATCAAAATACTTCTTACAGTTTCTCTTCTAATATCTATCGATACTGTAATGAAAATATTTTCCTTTTAGCTTCTTCTCTTCAACGCTCTTCTTGCTTTTGTTTACTTTGTTCTTCTTTTTACCATAACATCCTTCATTTCTTCTTTTTCTTTTTCTTTTGTTATTCTTTAATGAAAAAAACCTTGGAAGTTTCAACATCATTTGGTTCTCCCTTCCTTTCTTTAGAAACAGATTCAAAGGTTTGAAACTCATTAAGCAATTCTATCAAGTTATACTTTAACTTGTTCATAAAATTATTGCTTTTGAATTGAAGGAATTGTGGATTTAAGCTTTCCAAAATCATGCTCACTTGGGTAGCCTCATCCATAATCGTATCATTGATTTCAGTTTCATGTACCTTACTAATCATCATCAACACATGCTCTCTAAGTGGGGACCTTACTTTCATTTTTGCATTCATCATAGTCTTTACTATTTTATGCCGTGCTTGATCTAATGGTTGGCTAAATATTTCTTGAAAAGACTCCATTATCTTATAAGTAGTCTCTTTGTTTTCAAATTTGGTTTTTAGCACATCTGACATACTAGCTAATAAATACCATTTAGCTCTATTGTTGGTTAGGATCCAGCATTTATATGATTCACACACAGTCTTACTTGCATTTGCTATAGGTTCCTCAAGACATTCTTTTGTGAGAACAAACTTATAATTCTCACAAATAAGAACTATATTCATGTTACTCTTCTACTTAACAAAGTTTGCTCTAGTTAACTTTTCACTGGCTAATATAGCAATTATAGGATTGGTCATTTTGCTGAAATTCATAATAATAAAGTATTTAATATTCATATATTCATACATAAAATTCACAAGTATGCTTTGATATAGTAAACATGATGCATGTTACAAATGATAAAATCATATATCATTATTATATCGATGATTTAATAAACATATTATGCCATCGTAGGGTAGGTCATAATACTTTATTAAATAGGACCATCCCAATAAATAAATGACTAAATATCTCGTATTTCATCATTTATTTATTATCGATTTATTTAGAGAATAACCTATCATTTAAATTTTTAAAATTTATCCTAAAATTACTACTATCGGGTAAGTCAATATTAAAATATATTTTATGAATCATATATCTTAGGAAATCATTATTCTTAAGATGTGATACCTAATATTTTATTAAATTTTTTAATAAAATATTTTAGTAATCTTCATGAATAATGTACCAAAAAAACTCTTAGGAAAGACTAAAGAGATTAAAAATGATCCTACTTAAAACCCAGCCTTCTTAGGCAAATTGACCTTTTCGAAAATTACTTTAGTGTATCAACAATAATATCAATCTTAATATTGGTTTAAATGAACATTTTTCGTAGAAAGGACAAAATCAAAGTGTCACTAAGCTTTATTTAATTCTCATAGTATTGATCAATAATGAGGACTGTGGGAGATCTCATCTCCCTCTCCCACTCATTATTTTAGATATGGTATTTATTTTATAAACATCTTATGTTTATCAATTTACCAAAATTACTATATACATCTAAACTATAAATATAACTTCAATTAAATTAACCCCCCCAGGGGGTGGCTTGGTGGTAGCACTTAGGCCAGTGCTTGCACTGGTCCTGAGTTCGACTCTCAGGTTTCTCACTGTGAAGCGTCAAGGGAACTAGGCCAAGGATTTTATCTTACCCTTAGTACTGTCACAGCACGATTCCTATGCATGCACCTTGGCTCAGGACAACTATCTAGTTATCTGAGTGATCTCGTCTCCAAGAGGGTGCATGGGTCCCATGCATGGCTAGACACCTCGGTGAAGGCTAGGTGTAGGAATTTTTTCTGTTTCCAAAAAAAAAATTCAATTAAATTATATATAATTAACATTTAATATATATGTGTAATTTATACTTGACATGTTAAAATGTATTAGTAGGACATTTTATTCTATATGCCATTTAAATGTATGCTCATAAATAATTTATGACATTCATGAATAGTTAAATAGATAAAGAAATAAAGAAAATTGGTTGGGTTGCTAATTTGGGTATTTCTAAAATTACAATCCCAAAAAAAAAATTTACATATATCTTGAGCTTAAATCTTGCTTCTGAGCTTCGCCAATTTGATTATAAACTTATTAATTATTTGGACTTTTTAAAATCGAGCTTTTAAATTTGGGCCTTAGATCAAAATCATTAAATTTACTTATTTTTTGAACTTTTTAAAATTAAATAATTTTACGAGGCCTAAGTGTAATCCTCCAACTTTTGGTGATTGATTAAGAGAATTCAATCATGTCTAAAATCATATTTTGGATTAAATTAATTTAATATTTAAAATAATTACATTTATAGAACTATTGTATAATTTACTAAGATAGGACTTAAATGAAATTTGTTAACTATTTAACATTTTATAGATTTATAATTCCAATACCCATTGTCACATTATTTCTTCTAATTTACGCTCGTATTAAAATTCAATCCCAATTTTATAATCAAATTTAACTCTTCTCTTCATGTCTTCTTTCCATAAATAATTTTACAATAAAAAATATCTTTTTTTCATGAAGAATATTACATTAAAAAATATATAATACAAAAAATAAAATCCTAACCCAAGAGCAATTATATAATTAACGACCAATTTTTATACATTTATATATATATATATATATAATATAATATAAAATATATATTTTGCCTACTCATATACATACATATAATATTTATTTATTAGATTCAAAAATAGAACCACGCTCTGATACCAATTGTTAGAAGGAGCAGCAAATAGAAAACAAAAAATTTAAATCTAATACTTATAACTTGGATAGAGTGTAATCTTGAACCACGATCTTTCTCATCTTATGAATCATGATCTTTCTGGTCTTATCTCCTAGTTACGATCAAGACAGGTGGGCATCTAATCAAGAAAGTACTTTTGTTTTAATTAACGTAAATTTTTCAAAAAAAAACTCTCTATTATAAAAGAGAACACTTCTCTTTATATAATACTTTAATCATCAATTCTAATATGATTAGATTTCTTTTAAAAATCAATAAATAAAGATAAAATCAAATTTTATCTTTATCTTATAAAATATAAAATATAATTTTATCTTTCAAATTAAAATCTAATTTTATCTTTAAAATAAATAAATAAATAAATAAAGATAAAATATTATCTTTATTGTCCACCGTTTAAATAAACTCACAAAATCAAATGTGGAAAATCGCAAGTGCACGGTATCGAGTTTTGTAGTAAAAAGAAGCAGGATATCATTCTTACGAGGATTAATAATTACTAACACGCTAATTACTTCAATTGGAATGATGAATATTATTTAGAGTAACAAAAAGAGTAAATTAATTCTAACAACTACTAAAAAACTAAAAGTGTGCTATGTGATGAAAATAAATCTGATTATAACAGGCTTAGGGGAGTAGAATCCACTCTTGTTCACTATATTTGTCCACCGTTTTTTGCTTAACTCATCCTATCGAAATCTATTAACCTAGGTTCTTACATCATTTCATTCCCTCTTCCGAGACCTTAACGAAACTATGTGATTAGTAAACTTAACTAATTTCCTATTCAATTAAGTTTAATTAATCACTCATTTATATTCAACCTAATTTAGCTATTTAGTTGTTAACCATCTTCCAATGTATTAACTCCCAAGTTGTATTTCCTTAGTTCAAAAATATATTTTTCTCCCTTTTCTAAGTCTAGAAAATATACATCTAAGATCATTCAATTTAATAGCCAGTTAAAAAGAAAGCTTTAAATACAAGGAACACAAATAAATTTATGAATAAAACTTCATTAATCTAAAACAAGTTCCAAATATAGATCACAAGAGTTTCTTCTAACCCCTGACCATGAAAAGAATTAGCCACTCATGATGTTCAGCGAATACACAAGAAATACAAAATAGATGGTCATTAAGATTCTAATGAAAATAAATAAAAACAACAAACTCAAGATGTCACAGTTTTGTCTCTTCAAACTGGTTTTCTGTCTTTCTTTCTCTTCACTTTTCTTGTGTTTTTCTTGGATCTTATGTAAAGTATGACGTTTCTTTCTCTTCCAAGGATGTTGGTGGCTGTCCCTCTTTTGGACGAAGCCCCAAGTACTCTATTTATAATAAAAAAAAATGAAGTTCGACTTAAACAGAAAATTACCATAAATTCTTGCTGTATTGGGTTTCTAACACTGATGCAACAAGAATTGTCTACCTACATCAAGAACTGGGCAGAAATTTTTCAGAACTGGGTTCTGACTCTCACTGTATCAAGGATACGCTCACTGCATCGAACTCTATCTTCGCTACATCAAGAGATATCTCGCTACATCATGAAAAAAAGACTTCTAGAATTTGCTGCTTCATGAAATCAGCTTTTCAGAATTTGCTGCATCGAGAAACTAGCTCAATGCAGCTTTAAGCTAAAAAAAATCATGCTTGCTTCATAAAATTTTCTCTTGCAACCTACACACACTTAAACTCATAAAAACACACCAGAATTCACACGAAAAATAGCAATAACCAAGCAAAAATAACTTGATAAAAATCAAGTTATCAAACTCTCCCAAACTTAGTATTTACTAGTCTCGAGCAAACCACACAACTAAAACAAACAATGCAAACACTCTTAAAAATCATTCACGCAAAAAAAAATCCAACTTCTGTCTAGTCCAAAACAGAATAACCCAATGTCCAAATCATTGATATAAAAATCAAAAGTTAACAAAGAATTTTTATGTGTAATCAGGTATGCATTAAGTTAAATTTATTAGAAAAAGAAATGCCTCAGAATACATTACGCAACCTTATAATCAAAGGCAGTTACACCTTTCCAAAATTGCTCACCCATACTTGATATGAAAACTGACAAAATTGTAAATTAATGCACTTATTTTATTTTTGATTCATACTTTTCTTTAGGCTCTAAATCAGTAACATCTCTCGAAAGTACCCATCTTTGAAATACATACCCCCGACTATCAACTTATTAGAAGACCTAAAGTGTTTTACATACTCTTATTTTTAAGTGTCGTTTTACGTGAATATACCCATCTCTGAAATACGTACCCCCAATTACTAGACACTTTCAAAATAGTGGAGTAGATTGAATCCCTTTTTTATTTATAAATATAACTTCATTCTTTCCATTTTGTCATTCGGAGTATACAATGAGTTAATGGGTAGGTATTTGCCCTCAACAATAAATTTTAATAACTTTTCTAAGGCATGCATACAAATTACCTAGTTGAATAATGCACTCCTAATTACCATAAAACCAACCAACTCTAGATTCAAAATATCAACAAAAAGGACACATGAGATATCTATGATGAACTACACAGCTAGCACATACACACACCTTTAAACACACCAGCTCAACATAAAACATATAACGAAAAATAAACTAATAGAAAAGTCAAAACAACACAACACTAACATAAAATAAAAACAAAATTCATTATGTCACACCATGAGAAGTTAAAATCAACCAGACAAAACCCAAATAATACCAAAAAAAAATTTTGTTTCTCTCCTAACAACCATTTAACCAATACACACACGTGCTCCCCCAAACTTAAAAAATTGCATCGTCCTCGATGCAAAATAGAAATAACCAATAGTTCAGCAAAAGAAAACCTGAGATGCGAAAGCCACGTCACCTCCTACTTTGAGTGAACTGAAACTACATCATCATTATCAGCAAGTTGCCTTCTGAAAGTGACTGCTACCTCAGATTGGTCCCTATCATCCTCAGAATTTGAAAGTGAGATGGATGGAATGGTGGGGAACCACTCCGTATTCATTTGCATGTGGCTGGAAACCTGAAAAATCATGCTACACATTGCTTCATAACAACAAACAGAATGTTGTTGATATCGAAAAAGCCTTCACTGTATCTTCTCCATTTCTGTATTAAAAACAACCTCACTAACTGACTGAGAGTGGGGATTCTGGTTTGCTGGGTGCTGACGTTGTGGATGCTGAGCTTATTGGTGCTAGGATTGGGCCGATAGCTCTTGCTGTTGTTACTGCTGCTGAGGTTGCTGGGATTGTTTCTTACCCTTAATAGCTAACAATCTTGTTATCGTACCTGCATCCATAAGAGTTTTAGGAAGCAAAATTTCCTAACACTTAGTGTCTACCCCATTTCGCTCCAACACCACCGTGATGATTGAGGGAAATAATAACCCTACAGTGAGGCTATCCGTGAAATATCGAATGTTTAGGAAAATCCATTCCCTAACGTTGATGTTCTTTCGCATAGCAAGCGCAAGCAACAGAAAGGCTCTCTCCCGTTTAACCTCAGAAGTGTGCCCTGTGGGACTTAATCTAGCATGAATAAAAAGGTGTCAAGCCTTCAACTCAGTTGTAAGGTACCGAGTTTTAAAGTAAGCTGGTTCACCTTGGATTTTTGTCTATTCCACTTGTTGCCCATAAATTGTATCATTCATCATCTCAATGGATAGAGATTGAGAAATCTCAGAAACTTCATCCTAGACCTCTGGAGTTTTTAACAGTCTATTGATTGCCTCAGGGTCAAAAATTATATCAACACCTCTAACCTTTATTTTTCTACTCCCTGGGGTCATTTTGGCATTCATATAAAACTCCCTTATAAGAGTCATTGCTGCTGGTTTAGGATGTTGACAGAAATATACCCACCCTCTAGTTTCTATCTGTTGAGCACTCAGAGGGTACTTTTTTTCCCTAAACTCAATGCCCCTCTCTTTAATCCTAGACCTTTTCTTTAACTATTCATTAAAAAGATTTTGGGCTTGCTTGAAAACAAACTTACCCGTGTCATACCCTGATGGTTCCTTCTTGGGTTTCTTAGCAATATGTTTTTAAGGCATATTTTTTTTCTCTCTTTGATTTCCAAAATATCGAAATAAATGACCACAATAAAAGGTAAATAAAAAAACTAACTTTTTTCCTCTTTTAACCTAAATAACTAACTCTAATACCAAAGATCAAAAAGAAAGGTTTCAACTTTCTAAACAGATTATCGTAAAATCACAAAAATAAGCGAAACTAAAGATAAAGTACTTACTTGAAATGTTGTTAATTGTTCCTTGTTGATTTTTTAGATCACCGACGATTTAGAATGTAATGGAAGTTAATAAAAAGTGGGTTTTAACTAGTCTAAAAACCAAAGGTTTTAAGACAGAGGAGAGAGAGTTTTAAACGTTACGTGTCACAGCAACAAAAGACGTTCCCGTAATTTTTTGTCGCATCGAGTTTTTTCTCGATGCAGTGAGAAAGAGTTGTTCAGAATTTAGGCTCTGTGTCCCGCTGTAGTGAATTTTCTCTCGATCCAACGAACTAGAAGTCTAATGCAGCAAATGATTTCTCGATGCGGCGTATCCTAGAATGCAATTCTCGGGCTGTATTATGGATTTTTTCGATGCAGCAAGTTCACATCTGATGCAACGAGTGATGTCGCAATGCAGCACATCCTGAAAAGCCATTCTCTCATTATATCATGAATTTTTTCAATGCAACGAATTCTGAAAAACTCATTTCTGGCATAGTTTTCTGCAAGTTGTCCTAGAGGCTTTTGTACTACAATTTTGACTCTTACAAGAACAGAAAACAAAATGAAACTAAAGAATAACTTTAAATTACTAAAAACAAAATGAACACCAAGAATAAAAACAAAAACACATTGGGTTACCTCCCAATAAGCGTTTGATTTAACATCTCTAGCTAAACTTAGCCTGTTAAAGATTATTTACGTTCTTTCAGAGTGATAGTTTCTTTGCTTAACTCCATTCCCTGGTAGAAGTGCTTGAGTCTTTGTCCATTAACTCTAAATCGTCTTCCATTTTCACCTTCAAGTTCAATGGCACTAAATGGTAACACTCTCTTGATGACAAATGGTCTACATAGAGTAAATAAGAGAACTTGTTACCTTAGACTAAATGTTCTTTTTAGAATTTGTCGATCATACCAACGCTTGGTTCTCTCTTTATAAATCCTTGAGCTTTCATATGCTTCATTCTTAATCTCCTATAACTCATCAAGTTAAAGGAGTCTTTGCTACTCAGAATTCTTTCAATCAAAATAAAGCTCTCTTATTGCCCAATATGCTCTATATTCAAGCTCTATTCGTAGATGACATGGCTTTTCAAAAACTAGTTTGTATAGAGATACTCCAATTAGGGTTTTGAACACTGTTCTATAGGCCCACAACGTATCATCAAGCTTGAGAGACTAGTCCTTCCTATTTATATTCACTGTTTTCTCCAAAATCTGCTTAATCTCTTTGTTTGTAACTTCAACTTTTCCATTTATTTGGGGATAATAGGCAAGGGCAATTTTATGCTTGACCCCATAACGAACCAACAAGGCCTTAAATAACTTATTACAGAAATGGGTACCCTCATCAATGATTATAACTCTTGGTGTACCAAATCTTGTGAAAATATTTTTCTACAGAAATTTCAACGCCACTTTTACATCATTTGTTGAAGTTGGTATTGTTTCAACCCATTTGAAAACGTAGTCAATAGCCATAAGAATATATTGATAACTAAACGATTGAGGGAATGGACCCATGAAATCAATGTCTCACATATCAAAAAGTTCTACTTCCAAAATTCCTATCAATTGCATTTTATTTCTCTTTGAAATGTTGCCCACCTTCTGAAATCTCTCACACCTCTTCACAAAAGCATAACAATCCTTAAATAAAGTGGGTTAATAAAAACCTAATTGAAGAACTTTTGCTGCTATTCTAGATGCTCCAAAATTTCCTCCATACGGTGAAAAATGACATCTATAGAGTATCTCATTAATTTCTTCTGTAGCCACACATCTTCTAATCATCCCATCAGCACATCTCTTAAATAAGAGTGAATCATCCTAAATGTAGCTCTTCACATTATGAAGAAACTTTTACTTTTGATGATATATTAAATCTGGTGGCATCAATTCACAAGAAAGAAAGTTAACAAAATCTGCATACTAAGGAATTTGTTCCTTAACAGTGAACAATATTTCATCTGAAAATAATTCTTGAATCGACTGCACTTTTTCTTCTTCTAACTCAACTCTTGAACGGTGGTCAGTAACTACATTCTCACTTTCTCTCTTATCATGAATTTTCAGATCGAACTCTTGAAGTAAGAGAATCCAATGAATTAAGTGGGGTTTAGCATTCTTCTTTGCAAACAAATATCTGATTGCTGCATAGTCTGTATAAATAATCATCTTGGATCCCAAAATATAAGCTCTGAACTTTTCCACTACAAACACTATAGCCAACATTTCCTTTTCTATGATTGTGTAGTTAAATTGGGCTTTATTTAACATTCAGATAGCATAATAAATGGCTTGAAAAATTTTATCTCTTCGCTGCCCGAGCACTGCACTTACTGCATAGTCATTTACATCATACATAATCTCAAATGGTTCACACCAATTTGGTGTAACCATTATAAGGGCTAATACTAACTTTTTCTTAATTGCTTCAAACGCTTTCTTACACTCATCATCAAACTTGAAAGCCATATCCTTTTTTAAAAGATTACAAAGAGGTTTTACTACTCTTTAGAAGTCTTTAATGAATATTCGATCGAAACCCGCTTGGCCTAAGAAACTTCGAATGCCTCTAACATTTGCTGGTGGAGGTAATTATTGAATAACTGATATCTTGGCCTTATCTACCTCAATTCCTTCTCTTGATACTAGATGTCCCAACACAATACCTTCCTTTATCATAAAATGGTACTTCTCCCAATTAAGCACCAAGTTCTTCTCCTCACATCTTTGGAGTACCATAGCAAGATTGTGAAGGTAATTATCAATTAAAGTTTTGAACACCGAAAAATCATCCATGAATACCTCTATAACCACTTCTATCAAATCTAAAAAAATAACCATCATACACCTTTGAAACGCAGCTAGAGCATTACACAAATTGAATGGCATCCGCTTAAAAGCAAAAGTACTATATGGACAAGTAAAGGTTGTCTTTTTTTTATCCTCTGGACTTATTAGAATCTGGTTATACCCCGAATAACCATCAAGAAAACAGTAAAATTCATAACCAGCCAACCGGTCTAGCATTTGATCAATAAATGACAATGAGAAGTGATCTTTTCTTGTAGCTTTGTTTAACTTTCTATAGTCAATACATACTCTCCATCCAGTTATTGTCCTTGTTGGTACCAACTCATTCTTGTCATTTTTGATAACAGTAGTTTCACCTTTCTTGGGCATCACCTGTACTGGGCTCACCCATGAACTGTCTAAAATAGCATATACAATTCCAGCATTCAATAATTTCATAACTTCAGCCCTCACCACTTCTTTCATTGTTAGATTCAATCTTCTTTGATGTTCAACAATAGGTTTGTAGACATCTTCCATCAAAATCTTATACATACACACTGTAGGACTAATGCCTTTAATGTCTAAAATCGCCTATGCAATGGTTGATTTGTACTTTCTTAGCACACTTAATAATTTCTCTTCTTGCTCAAGGGATAGGTATGATGAAATAATAACAGGCAATGTCTCTTTTTCTCCCAAGAAGGCATACTTCAAATGGTCAGGAAGTTACTTTAAA
>JAVXUL010026619.1:0-11616 GCA_035590515.1 Trichilia minutiflora
CGTTACACGTCTAATTATCTAACCTCTTCTACCACGAACCCACATTGTAGCTATACAAGCATAATTCAGCCCGATTTCATAATTTAAACCTACGGACCCCCACACGTCCATCAGAACAATAACTTTAGTTACTGTTCACATTTATCAATTTCTCAAAAATCATATTTTTAACTTTCTACTATTCTCTCGACTTTAATACAACTCAAATAACACGAAAAATCTAAGCGCATACGATCAATTTAGTCGAAAACCCTATGGATAAACAATAAAATCCATATGAATTAAAGTTTATAAAATGCGAAACAAAATAAGTAGACAAGTTAGAAATATTGCTATGAACCTCGTAGTATGGTCGATTTTCATCGATTTCGCTCGGAAGTCATAAAACCCCAAATTCTTCGAAGGAAACCCTAGATGTTCTTTTCATTCTCCTCATTTCTATCGCCAAATTGATGCTCCCAGGTAGTTAGATGCGACAAATATCGTCGACCGGCGAAGAGAAATTGAAAATACGATAAGAATCTGAGAGAGGGCTAAGAAGGACAGAGGAGAGAACGAACGTGAGGGAGAGGAGGGAAAGAAAGAAGAAATTTGAGAAATTTGAGCTTTGACCCCCTATTTATAGAAAAAGAGCAAAATTACCATTTTCCCCTTAAGTTTTTTTAAGGGAAAAGCTTTCAAAAGAGGGTAAAATCGTCAATTTGCATCAATTCGATCGTACGAATCAAAGTTCGTTCGAACGAATTGGCTCCTTCGATCGAACAAATCCCTGGTTCATTTGAACAAATCCTTCGACGTCTACAAAAGTTAGAGAGCTTCCAAATTGTCGATCGAACGAATCCTCATTCGTTTGAACGAACTTACACTTTGGTCGAACGAATGATTCTTTCGATCAAACGAAATCTAATTCGGTCGAACGAATTCCCCTATTCGTTTGAATGAATTTGAAGCCACAAATTTTTTCAAAGAGTTCTCAAAATGTCGGTCGAACGAATCACCCATTCGATTGATCGAACCTGTCAAAAATTGAAATCTCACTTAAATACTCCCCAAATTTGAAAAATATCATTGGGATCTCACTTAAATACGTTGAGGTCCCTGTATTTACGACCCCAAAACTCTATCTTAACCAATCAAATTCTCAATCTAAGTTACGAAATCACACTCACACGCACACGGTGTATGGGATGGATGCAAATGTATAAATAGTAAAAATATAAAATTATCGTTATACCCTTGGGATCTAAGCACGGGGCTCACAAATCTACCCCTCTTAAAAGAATTTTATTCTCAAAATCAATGTACCTTAGTACTGAAAGAGATGAGGGTATTGATGTAGCATCTGAAGCTCAGGCTCTCAAGTCATTTCTTCAATAGCATTACTCCACAGAATCTTTACCATCGGGATGACTTTATTCCTTAATATTCACTCTTGATAATCAAAGATAACAATTGGCTGAATTTCACACTTCAAATCCTCTCTCAAATCGATAGCAGGTACGCCAATAACATGAGAAGAATCGAGCACATACTTCTTCAACATGAATACATAAAAAACATCGTGTATCCTCCGCATCTCTAACTGTAGCTCCAACTTGTAAGCCATTGGACCAATTCTCTCGACGATTCTAAAAGGCCTAATATACCTGGGGTGAGCTTCCCTCGATTCTGAAATCAAATCACTCATTTCTCGTTAAGCGTGTCAATAGAGTAGCTATCAAAGAAAAACTTTCAACAAACTTCTTATAGTAACCTGCCAATCCCAGGAAGCTTCTAATCTTTGTAACATTCTTCGGTCTCTTCCACTATACAATAGCTTCTACCTTGCGAGGATTCACAAAGATTCCTTCCTTTGAGACCACATATCCCAATAATACTACTTCTCGAAGTCGAAACTCACATTTTGAAAACTTGATATACAATCTTCTCTCTCTCAGCATCTATAGTATAATTCACAGATGCTGAGCACGTTCTTTCTTGATCCTCGAGTAAACCAGGATATTATCGATAAAAACAATCATAAACTTATCGAGATAAGGATAAAATATCCAATTTATGAGATCTATGAATGTAACTGAGGTATTAGTTAACCCAAATGGCATTACAAGGAACTCATAATGACTATAACATGTCTAAAATACTGTTTTAGCTACATCACTATCCTTAATCCGAAGCTGATAGCACCCGGATCTCAAATCAATATTTGAGAACACACTTGCTCTCTACAACTGATCGAACAAATTGTCAATCCTGAGTAGTGGATACTTATTCTGGATAGTGACCTAGTTCAACTGTCGATAGTCTATACACAATCGCAAGGTTCCTATCCTTCTTCTTAACAAATAGTACTGGTCAACCCCAATGTGATATACTCGGTCTGACAAAACCCTTGTCAATCAGTTTTTGAACTTGTACCTTTAATTCTTTTAGTTCAGCTGGTGCCATATGGTAAGGCAGTATCAAAATCGGTGTAGTACCAGGAATCAAATCAATATTGAAGTCGAACTCTCGTTCGGGTGACATTCCTGGTAACTCATCTAAAAACACATCTAGAAACTCTCTCACTATCGGAACTTGTTCAATTCTATTTTCAGAAACAATAGTATCCATAATATGTGCCACATATCTTTGGCACCCTTTCCTTATTAATCTCTGAGCTTCTATTGCACAAATTATACTGCTAGATAAAATATTTTGCTCAACTAAGAAAACTATCTCTAATTCTCTAGGTCCTCTGAACACAACTCGCTTAGAAAAATAATCCACTGTCGCTCGTATCCAGATAGAGAAAGGGTTCATAGACGATCAAAACCCTAATCTCAAGACTCTTTCGAATTGTCAATCATATGTCAATATTATGTTATGGCTATAGACTTATAATTAATACATCATATTGATATTTGATTAAGAACTCGACATGGGCAGAGGCAACGAGAATTCTCAGTCCAATGTGTCGAGCTAACGGATCCCATATTGACTGTCAATCGAATACCTATATGAATAAAGTATACCCAAATCGGCTTCTTGTACAAGGCGTGATTAGCCCTGCATATATACACCATATGAAATATACCCATCCATATAGAGTCTGATTCGAGACATCTCGGTTCAAAGAATTATGTTGCACACTATTATAATCTATCAATAAATCATTGACTATATGCATACAATGTGATTCGTTGATATTCGATTCTGTTTGATAAATAGTTTACCAACTATGAATCCACACTAATACGCTTATGATAATATATATATTGTTAGCCTACATATATTATCATATAATATCATTAGGCGATAACTAGTATGCCTACTATGTGATATAGTTGCCCAATCAATACCACGTACGTAGGGAACGATTTGATAATTTATTTAACAATTTAAATAAAAGTATCTGAATAATTTACATACATTCTTCATTCATTTGCATGAAAAATAAAGGAAGCAGCAAACGTAAGTAAATAAAGAACTACTTCTTTCATTAATAAATATAAAAGTTTATACAAGATCAATAGCCCTGAAACCTATTAGTGTGTATGCCCTAGAAACCATTCGTATTGACGGTTTCAGAGTTTATAATCTTGTATAAACTTTATTTTATTAATAAAAGAAGTAGTTCTTTATTTACATATATTTGTTGTTTCTTTTATTTTTCATGCAAATGAATAAATAATATATATAAAATATTTGAATAATTTTATTTAATTATTAAATAAATTATCAAATCGTTCTTTACATACGTGGTGTTGAATAGGCTACTATATCACAGAGTAAACACACTAGTTATCGTCTAATGATATTATATGATAATATATGTAGGCTGACAATATAAGTATTATCATAAGAGCATTAGTGTAGATTTATAGTTGATAAACTATTTATCCAACAGGATTAAATATTGATGAATCACATGGTATGTATGTAGTCAATGATTTATCGATAGATTATAATAGTGTGCAACGTAATCCTTTGACCTGAGACGTCTAGAATCGAACTCTATATAGATGGGTATATTTTATATAATGTATATGTGCAGGGCTAATCATGCTTTGTACAAGAAGTTGGTTTGGGTATGCTTTGTTCATATAGGTGTTCGATTGACGATTAAGATGGACTTCTGGAAAAAATGTATCGATACCCTCAGATGGGTCTCCAAACGTTTTGATACCCTGAAGTATACATCAACACGTTCGTGACAGACATCATCATTTTTACGTCGACATGTATCGATACCACAGTAAATGTTTTGACACTTTAAGACTCTGTGACTCAAACGTATCGATATCCTGAGACACGTATCGATACCCTCACAAAAATCAAGTCTGTAACGGCTAGTTCAGAGACATTCAATACCACCATTAATACAAGTAAAGAGAGCCGTTGTGAGAAAGTTATTGCAAATATAAAAACAACAAATTTTGAAGATAAAAGTGTTGTTGAAGTGCATTAAGAAAAGATTGATCAAAGTTAGCAAATATTCCTCTCTGAAATATTCTTATTCTCTCTGCTACAATTAAGTTTGTATTTATTTTTCTAGTGACAAAAACCTTGTATTTATTGCTTATTTACTCTTGTGAGAGTTTTAAAAACTTTTCTTAACTAAAATAAATTGTGGGTTACTCTTCACCCGATTGAAAAGAAAGATTATATTTGGGTTTCACTTCAACCACTGTAAAAAGAAAGTTGTACTTGAGGTTATCCTTCACCTGTTCAAAGAAGGAGTTGTAATTGGGTTTCTCTTGACCCGTAAAATAAAGATTTAGTGATTCTCGGTGTGAGTGGATTCAATCGAGAAGAGTGGATGTAGACGTGTAGTCGAACCACTATAAAAATCTTGTCTTACGCATTGAATTTTTGTGTGTTTTGTCTTTATTTGCTTCACAACACGACCATCTCTAATTTTCGTTCTTAAAAATTTTAAAACTCTAATTCACCCCCCTCTTGGAGTTTGTCAACTGGGACTTCAATTGGTATTAGAGCTAACCTCATTTCATATAGGATTAAACCCCTGTAAGGAGTAGATTTTCAATGGCATCTTCATCATCTATCCCATCACACATAGTAGAGGGTCAGTTAACAAACTGACTTCCATTTTTCAATGGAACGGATTATGCATATTGGAATAAGCGTATGTAAATATTCTTTAGTACCTTAGATTTTGACATCCTTAGCATTATAGAGGATAGCTATACACTTCTCATGACTCTAGATGAAGTCACTGGGGAAAGAAAGATAAAACCGAAATCTGAGTGGACTCCAAAAGAGAAGACTCAATTCCAGCTGAATGAAAAAGCCATAGGTCAGAATACAATCGGGTGTCTAGTTATGACACAGCCAAAGCCATATGGGACATGCTTGAGGTTATCCATGAGGGAACCAGTAGAGTCAGAGACTCTAAAATAAGTATGTTGGTTCATGATTATGAACTTTTTAGAATGAAACCTCATGAGTCCATCAAGGACATGTTCACACATTTCACTGACATCATTAACGATTTAAAAGCACTTGGTAGGTCTTCCTCCAATATGAACATTATCAACAAGATCTTAAGGAGTCTACCAAAGGCTTGGGAAGCTAAGGTCACTGCCATTTGAGAAGCCTATGACCCTAGCAAACTTTCCCTTGAAAAACTACTAGGTTCCTTGATGACATACGAGATGGAAGCAAGTAGAACCGAGCAAGATGATAAAAAATTGGAAAGAATAATATTACTCTCAAAAGCACAAATAAGGAAAAGGAAGAAGATAGCACAGAAAACTCGTCAGAAGAAGAGAGTTTTTGCTAATGGCTAGAAGAATGAAGAAAATGTTCGATAAAGACAAAGGCAAAAGAAAGAACTGGAGAAGAAAAGAATTCCACAGAGGGGAGAAACCAAAAAAATTTAAGAAGGATAGAGAGAAAGATAAAGAAAAAGAGAGAGAGATAATATGCTATGAATGCAAGAAACTGGGACACACATGATCGGAATGTCCTTTAAGAAAGAACAAGAAGGATTAGAAAAAGAAGAAGGCTATAAAAGTGATGTGGGAAGACTCATCAAAAGGAGATAGCTCCTCTGAATCAGATGTTGAGCATGCCAACCTTTGTTTCATGGCCAAAAAGGATGATGAGATACTTTCTAAATCCTCATCTGATTATTATGATACATGTTCTGATAGTGAAAATGAGCTTATGTATGATGAATTGATAGATTTGTATGATGAACTAAAATATGATTTTGAAAACCTTTGTGTTAGATATAAGGAGAACAAGAAAAAATGTTCTAACTTTGCAAAAGAAATTGAAGAATTAAAATTGAGAAAAGTTGCATGTAAATGTGAAATAGAGATAAAAGCGAAAAAGGCTAAGAACATAGAATTGAATAATGAGATAACTAAGCTAAAAAGAATTTTAACTAAGTTCACTTTAGGAAGAGATGCATTAGACAAATTATTGAGCAGCCAAAGAATGGTATTTGATCGAGATGAAATTGGTTATAGACTAAATACAAAGCAGAAATCATATTCGAAATATTTTATCAAAGCATCTAGTCAAATGAGCTCTCATCATACATGTCATTATTGTGGTCGTATAGGACACCACATCAACAAATGCTCAATTAGGAACAAAACCTACAGAGGTCCAAAACTAATTTGGGTTCTCAAAAGTTCCAAAGTTGATGTTGATGTTGCTAAATCTAGGACTAACTTTTATAGATCCAAAGTTAAATGGGTACCAAAATAAATGAACATGTCCTATACAGGGGCAAAATACTTCAAGAGAAGTCAAGTGGTTCCTTGACAGTGGGTGCTTAAGAAACATGATCGAAAACAAAGATCTTTTCATGCGTCTCTTAAAGAAGAAGGGAAAAGATGTGATTTTCGGAGACAAAGTTATCAACGTTGGTACTATTGAGGTAAGCAATGTTAAGATTTCAGATGTCTTGCTGGTTGTTGGCTTGAAATATAATCTGCTAAGCATCTCTCAACCTTTTGATGTTGGTTATGATGCTATGTTCCTTAAAGATGCATGTAATGTTTTTGATGATAATAAAAATGAAATTTTGTATGCTGTTAGGATAGGAGATGTGTACATCATCGAATTGGATAAAATTGAATATAAATTTTCTGTATGCTTGCAAGTGATGAATGATGATTCTTGGTTGTGGCATAGACGGTAGCATGGATCTTATTAAGAAATTATCTAAGCATTACATGTTAGAGGACCTTCCTAGCCTTAAGTTTGCCAAGGATAAGATATGTGGACCATGTTAAAGAGGCAAACAAGTGAGAAGTTTTTTTAAACCCAAGAATGTCATTTTCACTTCTAAATCCCTTTAAATCATTCATATAGATCTTTTCGATCTAAGTAGAGTTGCATCTCCTGGTGGAAAATACTATACATATATCATTGTAGATGATTCTTCTAGGTTCACTTGGGTACGCTTCTTAGAGAACAAGAGTGACACATTTGATGCATTTAAAAAATTCTCTAAGAGAATTCAAAATGAACTTGGTTACCATTTAGTGAAGATTAGAAGTAACCAAGGTAGTGAGTTTGTGAATAATGATTTTGAGGCGTTTTGTGATAAATTTGGGATTACACACAACTTCTCTGCACCTAAAAAACCACAGTAAAATGGGGTAGCTGAGAGAAAGAATAGAACTTTGCAAGAGATGGGTAGAACCATGCTCATCGAATATGAGTTACCTCAATATTTTTGGGCTGAGGCGATTAACATAGCTTGTCATATTTCTAATAGAGTGTTGATTAGAAAATTCCTAAGCAAAACTCCTTATGAGTTGGTGTATCAAAAGAAACCAGAAATCAAATACTTTAGAGTCTTTGGATGCACTTGTTACTTTCTTAACACCAAAGACAATATACGAAAATTTGAGCCCAAATCTGATGTAGGAATTTTTCTGGGATATTCTTCTAGAAGCAAGGTATATAGAGTCTATAACAAGAGAACTCAGGTTGTGAAAGAATCAATGCATGTGACTTTTGATGAATTAGAACCTAAATTGATTAAAATGCTTGCTAAAGAGAAAAATGAAGAGATAGATGCGTCTAATAAGTTGAAAGACTTGAAGTTGAGTGAGAATTCAAATGAAAAGAATGAAGAGCATGTAGAGTTGCATTCTAGGGAACTTTCAAAGGCCTAAAAGTTTGCATCTCATCATCCTAGAGAGTTGATCATTTGTGAGCCCTCTCAAGGATATAGAACTAGGAGAGCATCTAGAGAAGTTCCTCAAAATCTTGAGAAAATACAAAACCTTGCATTTATGTCTCATTTAAAGCCAAACAAAGTAGATGATGCATTAATGGATGAGGAATGGATAATGGCAATGCAAGAGGAGCTAAATTAGTTCCAAAGGAACCAAGTTTGGGACTTAGTTTCAAGACCTAGAGATCATTCCATCATTGGCACTAAATGGGTATTTAGAAACAAGCTAGATGAGTATGGAAACATTGTTAGAAATAAAGCTAGTATTGTTGCTCAAGGCTATAGTCAAGAGGAATGGATAGACTATGATGAAATGTATACTCCCGTGGCTAGACTAGACGCTATTTAAATCCTCTTAGCTTTTGTTTGTTTTAAAAACTTTAACTTTTTTAAATGGATGTAAAGAGTGCTTTTCTAAATGGTTTTCTAAATAAAGAAGTATATGTTGAACAACCTCCTAGTTTTGAAAATAAAAAATTTTTAAATCATGTTTATAAATTGACTAAAGCTTTTTATGGTTTAAAACAAGCTCCTAGAGCTTGATATGAGAAGCTTAGTAAATTTTTGTTAGAAAATGATTTTGACAAGGGGAGTGTTGACAAAAATCTTTTTATAAAATTAAAAGAAAATGACATATTCATTGTGCAAGTATATGTTGATGATATCATTTTTGGTAGCATAAATGATTCATTGTGTGAAAAATTTTCAAATTTAATGAGAAATAAATTTGAAATGAGTATGATGGGAGAATTAAATTTCTTTTTGGGTTTACGAATCAAATAAACTTTGGATGGCATTTATATCTCTCAATCAAAGTATATAAAAGATCTCTTGAGGAAATTTGAACTTTTGGATGGTAAACACGTTGACACACTTATAAGTTCATCCACCTCATTGGATAAAGATGAGCAAGGCAACGATGTTGACCCTGAGCTTTATAGGGGCATGATAGGTTCATTGTTCTACCTTACAACATCTAGACCCGATATTTTATATAGTGTGTGTGTGTGTGCACGTTTTCAATCAAACCCCAAAGAATCACACTTAAGAGCTGTAAAATGAATTTTTCAATATCTTAGAGGCACACCTAACTTGTTATTATTTTATCCCAAGGATGGTTCATTTAATCCGAAAGGTTATTTGGACGCTGATTTTGGGGGTTATAAAATTGATAGAAGAAGCACTAGTGGTGCTTGTCATTTCTTAGGGAATGCATTAGTCACATGGGTGAGTAAGAAGCAAAATTCAGTTGCTATATCTACCACCGAAGCTGAGTACATATCCGTGAGTAGTTGTTGTGCATAACTCTTATGGATTAAGCATCAATTGATGGATTATGGCATGGATATAGATAGGATTCTCATCATGTGTGATAACACAAGTGACATAAACTTGATTAAGAATCCCGTACTAAGCATATTGAGATACGACATCATTTTATTTGAGATCATGTACAAAAGAATGATATGTGTATTGAATATGTTAATACTGAGAATCAACTAGCAGACATTTTTACAAAACCTTTAGATAAAACTCGTTTCTGCTATTTAAGGAACAATCTTAGTATAATGTGTATTGATTGAGCATGTTTTAATTTGTGTTCTTAAATTTGTGAAATTTCAATTCAATATGGTTCTTATTTAAGTTTTGTATGGATATTGTGATGTGTTCAAACATTTTATTGTTGAAATTCATCAACGTATCGATACAATCATCAATCATATCGACAAGTTAGTTGGTTTCACAAACGTGCTTGATGTTTTTCCTTAAACGTATAGACACCCCAACCAGAGTATCGACATGTTTCAAACATGCTGGAATTTAGACCCAATGTATTGATACCTTCTCAAAAGGTATCGACACCTTCAAGATGAAGTTGTTGAGTCTTGCGACTCAACGTATCGACATGTTTTAGGATTTCTTAAAATATATCGATACCTTCATGACGAACTTGAGGCAAAAACGTCATAATGTATCGATACTTTTTAATATATATCGACACGTTTGCTCAAATTAAGTCAAAAACTATGTCGTTTTAAGCTAGGGCACGAATTTTTAATCGCCAAAACCTTTCATCTTCTCCACCTGTTCAAATTCAAACTCTTCGTTTCTCTCTCTAACAGTTTCTAGAGACCATCATCCATAACCCTCTTCATCTTCAATCTTTATTTATTCCTTAAAAATCATCAATTTTTTAAGAACTTACTCTCTCTCTCTCTCTCTCTCAACCATCATTTTCGTATCAAACTCAAACGATTCAGTCATCTCTTAAGTAACAAAAACTTCTCACTCTTCTCTCTCTAGAAAATGCCTCTGAGAATGAAGGTTCTTGCACCATCAGAACGCAAAAAATGCAAGGCTCCTGAGTCTTCATCGTCTGCCATTCCACAAGAATCGAATCCACAGGGTTTTACATCTGATGAATAGCAAGAACTTTTTCTGACACAGTTTGCAAAATCGGATAGTCACTCCTAGCTGGGTAATTGATTTTGAGTTTCTTGAAAAAATGCATTTTCCTTATTTACACCAGATTACCAATTTTGGGTGGTTACCATTTTTGAAGATTAAGGGAGAGTTTTATCCAAAATTAGTACGATTATTTTATTCGAACCTGGACATTAAAGACCCTGATACCTGTAGAAATATGGTACAAAGTTTTGTATGGTGGTAAGGGAGTTGATTTAGTTGTGAATGAAAAATTTTTGATAGAACAATTTAGAATGCTTCCGGGAGGAGATCATTATATTCTTTCAGCCTTCAACTCTTTTGAGGCTTGTAGGATTATTTTTAAGAATCCAGAGTTATTGTCTGTCAAGAACAAACCTTCAAAACTTCACCTGAATGAACGTATTCTATATTTGATAGTAGCTCACAATCTAAACATTCATTCCGGGAAGTTTGCAGAGATGTCCATGAAGGATATGTGGTGGATAGAAAGGATTATGACCCATCAGAGACCCAACCTGGCTTATTGGATGGTTTTAGACATCATTCGGGGTGCTTCTCAGAGATATAACCTGCACTACGGTTATCCTATCTCAGAGTTGATACGAAAGATGGCCCCAGATGCATTAGTCGGTGTGGACAGCAAGAAACCATCTCCCTCAAGCATGTTGAGCGAGACTACGCTTAAGAAAATGCACTATAAGTATATAGCTCCTAGTGTATGGGTTCCTAGGCAGGTTGGTGGTCCTTCCATTCGAGTGGATGATAATGTTAGTACAGAGGATGCTCAGACTGTCATTCCATCTAGTTCAGGAGTACAACAGCAGAAGCAGTAGCAGTAGAAGCCTACACCTTCTTTTGTTCCTCCTCCTACAGAACAGACACAGACTACAGTAGGTGTTCCACCAACTGCTCCTTATACCACTCCAACAGCACCTCCTTCTTCTCAGTTGAGTAGATCAGTACCA
>JAVXUL010026650.1:0-11614 GCA_035590515.1 Trichilia minutiflora
AGGACTAAAGGCAAGGTATCGATCCCTTTGAGAAAAGGTATCGATACGATTACTGTTTAGGGCCAAAGGTATTGACACCTTTGATGAAGGATATCGATACCTTAAAATATGATAAATAGTGAACAATGTCAAACGTATCGATACGTTGACAAGGGTATCGACACGTTGGTGACGGTGATGAAGCCCGCTTGCGACGAAAGGTATCGGTACATTGAGAAAGGTATCGACACCTTGCAGGTTTGTGAGCAGTGTTTTGGCCAAATGTATCGATATGTTGGGGCAAACATATCGATACGTTGCAGGAAAAATGCCAAAGGTATCGATACGTTTTAAAACGTATCGACACCTTTGGGGATTTCACAGCTTATATACGTCAGGCAGGGGGATCGTCTTCCCCATTTGATTTCTTTGCTTCTCTCTGTACCAAAAATAGTAGAACCATTCTCTCTCAACTCTCAAAAATTGATCTTAGCCATTCTTCCACCAAACTCCATAATTTTGGTGCCTATGAACTCAGAATCAACACCAGAACTCAGAAATCTCCTCTGATCGGAGTTCTACGTGACGGTTTATGAGGAATCACAGAGAAAAGATGAAGGTGAACAATAGTTGAGTAGGAGAATCGAGCAAAGACGGATTTAGAACACTTCTACCATCTTGGGTAAGTTCATCCCTTAGCTCATTTCTCTATTTTAAACCTTTGATGCGCATGAATCACAAAAATAGGTTTTAGGGTTACTGTTTATAAAATCCTAAAAATTGGGAGTTTTTTAATTTGTCATATGTATCGATAGATTAGAAGGCTTTGATAGCTAATGATGCTGAAACTGATGAGAAAGACGAGTTCTTGGAGCGGGGTTGTGAAAGGCTGTATGTTTAGAGAGAGGAAGGTAGAAAGAGAGAGAGAGAGGAGTGCGAGAGTTGCATGGGCATGCATTGCATTATGCACGCACACTTGGTCAGATCGTGAATATGTGTTTGTATGTGTATCCAAGAGCGGCAGCTGAGACGGGAGGATCTCCGTCGCGAGGAGGATACCGAGAGGGTGGTTTCCCACCTCAGGATAGTGAGTGGACGCGTTCCTTTTCTCTTCTCCTCTATTATTAATATTTATGCATAAATATAATGCTAGAGATGATAGCATATGAATATATGTATGTATATATATGTATATGTATGAATGTATGTATGTGGATACATAACCGAAATGAGAAGGCATTGGATGTATGTTATGTGGTGGCCGGGATGACCCCTTATTTGTAATAGAGATAGGTTTGAGGCGAAACCTAAATTGTCATGAATGTGAGGCCAGAGGCTTATTATGCTTATGCTTGATGATATTATGATTTTGAGGTCGGAGGCCATTTTTTTATATATATGTGAATGTGGCATAGTTGAGTGTAATGGTCGGGATGTCATATTTGTTGATTTGGCTTTATGAGTCAGCATGTCTTGTTTATTATTTTGGTCTTGTGAGCCACAGATGATATTTTGGTCTGGTAAGCCAACAGTTATTTGATATGCCCTGATGGGCCATTAATATTTATTTATGATTTTTGTGTGCCATGTCATTTACTATCTATGGGTGAGAATTGACCATACAGTTCTTCAGGAGTGGGTGTGATCCAATAGACCCAGGGTGAGGATTGTCTATACAATTCTTCGAGAGTGGGTGGGATCCAATCGACCCCGAAGTGTGGATTGGCCATACAGTCCAAGATGGGATGGATGGGATCCACATATCTAGGCTAAAGCATGCTAGCTTTATTCTGATATATTAGATATGGGCACACATTCCCAACCAGGATTGTGGATCGACCATACAACTCAGATAGAGTGGGTGGGATCTTATAGACCGAGGGGCTATACATATTTGAGATTAAATAAATTTTTTAGAAATACATATAATGCCACATTTCACTATGTTTGATTTGTATGATTACGAGGATGTTCCGTAATCAGTGTTTGAGGCTCTGTTTTTCGTTTTGTTTATTTGTCTACTCACTAAGTATTTTTTCAAATACTCACCCCTCACTTCCTATTTCAGGTTAGTATAGTCGGGCGCGGTATAGCTTAGCTGAAGCGAGACTTCAACACAGTTTTCAGGTACTCGACTCAAGATTTTACATTATGATCCACTGTATGTAAAAATATTTATAATAAAGTTATTTGATGTGTTTTGGCTTGGTCAAGGGTATTTTGTAATGCATTTTGAGAAAATATATATGTGATACATATAAGTTTGAAAATCTTCCATTCTATATTATTTTATGTTATTTTTGAAAATGCATTTGAAAACAGGTACTAATACCTTGTGGGTTCTAAGAGTGCATTCTAAGTGATAGGATGTGTTCTTGAGATTCGCAACGATTGTCACGTGGTCGACTAGGGTCGGGACGTGACATCTTGACCTAGCACCTCTAGAGGGATACACACACCAAAACATTACTCTATCTATTAGGTGTAAGGTGCTTCAGCATCTCATAGCGATTGCTATTTTACCCAAGGGCGGGCACTCCGCCGATGTCAGTTATATGGAGGAGTATCTCCTCTACACTCTTATGATTCGTGGCCATACAAACCTTTGTTATATCATTATGAAGTTTATGCATCGGGTATCCAAATATAAGACTGCCCTTCTTTCTTATGGACAGATTTTGACTTTGATATTTTAGTACTTTGGGGTATCTTTGGATGGGGAGGAGACTATAGACATTTTTACCCTTGAGCATTTTGATGAGCGATCCTTGGGTAGGATAGGGTTCAAGAAAAGAGACAATAGGACTTGGGTTTGCAAGTCCTCTACTTCTAGGTCCTAGCCAGTTGTTCGCCCATCTCAGACCACTCCTTCTGAGCTTTCCCCTCCTTCCGATTCTCAGACTGCTCCCGACACTTCCATAGCTCTTTCAGCTCCACCCTCTTCTTATTTCGATCAATCCACTCTTCATGCTATCAAGGCTCGCTTTGACAAGATCGAGGTCCGTATTGAGGATCATTTTGATAAGCTCGAGACCCATATTGGGGCTCGTTTTGAGGGCTTGGATATGCGTCTGGATTAATTCGGTGCCCAACTTGATAGTTTTGAGAGTCGCCTATACCACATGGACAGTTCTGTTGCTGACATGCAGGGCTAGCTTCGAACTCGTCTTGATAGCATGGACTCTTCGATTGTATATGTCTTTCAGCATCTCCGTCACATGTTTTGATTTTGTCTCAGCACATGTACACATTTTTTTATATATATGTCCCTTTGCTTTTTGATTTTGCTTACTTTTGATGATGCCAAAGGGGGAGACATATGCATATGTACATTTCATGTTACTTTTTGGTTTCTTACTCATGTGATAAATTTTTTACATTTCATAGTTGTGTATGAACTTGATGTATTTCTTTATTATCTATGAAATTCAAAATTTTTCCATATTTGTCTTTCTTATCATTGTGGATGCTATATTATACTTATGTGATTAATGTTTGTACTTAACTATACTTGAGTATATTTCTTTTGCGCCATATGTTATTTTTTTGAAAGTGATAAGGGGAGCACATACGCATTCATCATTTTGTCTTCATCAAAAAAGGGTAGATTGTTGACTTGTTTGTCAAAAATCTTACTTTTGATGATAACAAAATGGATGACCAAAGACAAGTGGAAATCAAGATCAAGAATCAAATTGAAGAATTTTCAAGCATTATGTATATTCTCAATGTAAATATGTTTTTAATTAAGCTCAAAGTGTGTCTTTAAATGTTTTTATAAAAAGAGACTTCATTTTCTCAAAAAAATTTTATAAACCTTTTAAAAAGAATCTCAAAAACTCCCCTCTTGATTAAAACCAAAATGCCTTTAAATAAAAATGTGTATATTTTATGAATTCAAGGATTCGATCGAACAAATAGGATGGTTTGTTTGAACGAATAGGTTATTCTTAAAAACACAAGGAGTTCAGCTTTTGTCGGTCAAACGAACAGGAATGTTCGATCAAACAAATACCATTTTTTGGTTGAACAAACTTCAAGTCTCGGTTGAACGAAGTTACTACCATTTTTAAGTTAGAGGACCAAATTTTTGTCGGTCGAACAAATAGGTATATTCGTTCGAATGAAGTTGCTACTATTTTTAAGTCAGAGGACCAAATTTTTATCGGTTTAATGAACAGGGTAGTTCGTTCGAATGAACTTGTGTTAGAGTCTATTCGATCGAATGAACTTGTGTCAGAGTCTATTCGGTCGAATGAAGAGACCATTTCGATCGATCAATTCATCGCAGATTTGAAAAATAACGGCTAATTTTTCTATCCAACGATCATATTTTTCTTAAAACTATAAATAGTCCTCTCATTTGCTATTGTAACTTTTCTGGACCGTTTTAAATCACTGTTACATTGAGTTTTAGAGCAAAAACATATTCTTGAACTTAATCATTCATAGTCTTTGTATTTATTTCAAAACCCTTACTCGCTCCACTTTATTCTTAGTATTATTTTGAGAAGGGTTTGAAGAAATTATTGTAACCTTCATTTCATATCTTTTTGTGTATTTAAAGTGATTGAAAGGGATCCTCTCACTTGGATTGTATTTGTATATCACTTGGAGTAGTGATTGTTTGTAAGGTTTAGAGGTGAGCCCGTAAAATCTCTATATTGTGTAAAAGTTTGAGTTTTAGTTGATAAGGCTTGTTTAGTGAAAACTTTAAGGGATGCTTGAAGAAAGTGGACGTAGGCTTAGAGTTAGTCGAACCACTATAAAATCGAACTTGCATATATCTCTTTTCCCTAATCTTTACTTTGTGTTCGTATTTGGTGGTTGTGAATATCAAAAAGTCTGTGAAGTTCATTAAAAATTTGTGAAACCCAATTCATCCCCCCTCTTGGGTTACTTTAGTGGGATTTTAATAAATAGTAATCGGATTATTGTTCTAACGAGTTTATGGGGTCCACTCATCAATTTTATAGAAACGAGTTGAAATACGTTAGTTTAGCTTAAATGTGGGTTTGTGATAATAATATATAGATAATTAGATGAATAATGAGGATTTTAGCCGTTTACGCATATAAAACAATTTTAGAAAACCCGGATTAACATGCATCTCATGCATACGAGTTTTATTCGAGGTTTAAAAATGTATATTAATATGTGTTGATACCTGTGTTTAGGTGACGATACGCAAACAAGGAATCTGTGTGATATACCGAGGAATGAGGAGAATTAGGAAGCGTATACCCTCTCTAAACAATGAGTGAACCCTTTTTATTTTCTTGGTTTTAAATAAAGCTTTGGATATTTTTAAATAATTACAAATATTTTTCTAAGTTGAACTTTTATGATTTATGCTCTTATTGTATACAGGTATTCGTTTGTTTATATATATTGATGGTTTGAGTGTTGGATATACGCAAACTACGGCTGGAGGCCAATATTGAATGGATTTACATCTTCATTATGTTTTATGTTATGATTTGTTTATGATTGATGAGGTGATTATTACGATATTTATGAAATATATAGATTTCGATATGCATATTTGTGATGCCGACCATGAGGACCGGGATACTGTTGGTGATGATGGTCATGAGGGCCTGTATATTCACAGTAGCTATTGGTGGTAGCCTAGGATCGGCCTGAGGGAAGATGTCACCTAGGTGAGTGGAGACTTCACAGGTGAGAGAGATGCATAGTGTGTATCATTATTACATGAGTGGTGATTTGACCATCTGTGAGTCTCGTCGGATTAGCATGGATGTCACCACATGATTAATTCGAGACGAACGTCAGTAGTGGGCTTGTTTCTATATAACTAAACCATGCATATTTTATTCTTTGCATTCAAAAATAAATTTTTATAAATAGTATGTTTTATCTGCATATAAAATCCACTAACGGTAAAGAGCCAGCCCAATGACTTTCGATATATATTCTTTGGATGTTTTCAAACTAAAAGAGATATTTTTCAATAAGATGTTTTACGAGGTATTTGAATTATATTTTCTATTTTAAATGGAATATTATTTATTTATTTATATTCTTAGTTCACTCATAGAGTATACTTTCATATACCTAACCCTCTCACTCTCCAGTTTCAAGGTAGACAAAAAGATACGCGCTTTAGTCAGATGATGATCGCTAGAATTGTTAAGGGTATCAGGTATACTTTCGAGATTGACTCACTTAGATCAGATTGTAGTCCACTGGGTTTACCTTTACAAATTTGAAATATTGTTTATTCATTTTTCTATGTATTGTAAAAGAATTCATAAATTTTGTTTGAATTATATTTTGGATGGATCGACTCCACAAAATTATATTTGGATGATCATTTTATGAAATGATTTGTATATATTTCAAAGTGTTTGGGATTTGATTGAAAAATTCATTTTGAAGTTTGGGTGTTTAGTTAGAACTGTATTAAAAATATCGTATAAATGTTTTTGAAAACAGGTTTTGTAAAGGCCTTACAAGCTCTCAGGACATATTTTTTATGATTGAATATACCCTGAGAGTCTATGACGGTTGTCACGTATAGGACCCACAGATTAGGGTATGACATTTTGACATGAGACGTCTAGAATCAGACTTTATATGGATAGGTATATTTTATATGGTGTATACGTGCAGGGCTAATCATGCTTTGTACAAGAAGTCGATTTGAGTATGTTTTGTTCATATAGGTGTTCGATTGACAGTCAAGATAGGATCTGTTGGCTTAACATATTGGGCTGAGAATTATTGTTACCTTAGTCTAAGTCTAGTTCTTAATCGAATGTCGATATGATGTCTTGATTATAAGTTTGTGGCCACAATATAATATTGATATATGATCGACGATTCGAAGAAGAATTGAAATTAGGGTTTTGACAGTTCATAACTTTCTCGATCAGGATATGATGACAGAAGGATATTACTCATATGTTACGTGCAATCGAGGAAAGGTTTGATGAAGATACTTCTTCATCGTGACTTAAGAACTATTGCGCATTGTTAGATACTAATCATAGTCGATGAGCAACTGAAATATATTATCGGAAGAGGGCTAACACCCTCATGATAATATAGAATCAAGTCAAAATCGATACATATAATGATTATACATATTAACTACTCTTTAAAATGTTAAAGAGATGATATAATGATATCATAAGGTCATTTAATGTAAATAACTTGTCAAATTTGATAATAATGATAATCAAATATGTTAAAATATAATTTCAAGGTAAAATGATGAAAATTAAATGAAATAGTTTATTTAGTACAGAATGGCCATTTTGCATCTAATGTGATACATGTGTGTAATTTATTATAAATTACATATTTAGATTTGATAATTTTGATTATCAAATATATTAAAATATTATTTTAATATAAAATAACAAAATCTAAATTAAAATGTTTAATTTAGATATAAATGACTATTTTACCCTTATGTACAAATATGATAAAGGGTATTATGATAATTGTATCATAATTATGGATTTTGTTTAATCCATTATATTAATTAATTTGACCATTAAAAGAATTATTTAAGTGTTAATAATCAAATAAAAATAGATTTTTATTAATGGTCACAAATTAAACACATGTGAAAATATAATTGGTTTATATTTTGATTTTGTGTTTTATTTTCATTGGTCTACATGCACTGGTTGCACACATCAAATATGAGAAGGCTTATATCATATTTTCTCTTTCATTAATTTTGGGAAGGAAATTCAATATTTTCCATCTTTCTCTTCAAGATAAATTCGGCCAGCCTTGAGGGAAGCAAGAGAATGGTGTCAAGTGAAGAGAGCTCATATTTTTGAACTTGTTCTTTATCACAAAAGAAAGCACACAATTAGTCTTCTAAAAGCCCTAAGCTAATCACTCATGAAACTCATTGTTTTTCATGTATTTAGCCTAGGGTTTTTATGTCAAAAACTTACAATTTATGCATGAAATATGCTATAGAACCTTCAATATTATTGAAGAAAATAGCATTGGCATGATAACTGAGGTAATATCTAGTTATCCATAACCTTCTCAATAAAAGATATAGGAGAAATGATCTATATCTTTAGAATTCGCATCTATAGAGATAGATTGAATTGGATAATATGATTATCCTAATATATTGTACATAGAGAAGATGTTGAAGCTGTTCAACATAGAAAAATCTAAGAGGGTTATCTTGCTCTTTTATTACGATCTTAATCTTTCTAAAGATTTTGGCTTTAAGATCGATGAAGAGGTATAGCAGATGCGTAATGTATCTTATGCTTTGACTATAAATAATATTGTAATTCTATGTACAAAGTCTGATATACCAAATATTGTAAATGGTACAAGTAGATATTAGGTAATTCTAAGAAAAAAATTATTGGTCAGTTGTTAAAATAATCCTTTAATACATGAATAGTACAAAGTCATAAATGTTAAATGTTAAACATTCAAGGATACTCAAACTCTGACTTCGAGTCAGATGTGGATAATAAACTACTATATCCTTGTTCTTTTTATTTATAAAGCTGAATATATTGTTGTTTTAAAAGCTACAGATGAAGTTATTTGGATAAATGAGTTTACATCTAAACTAAATGTGGTTCCCTATATAGGTTATTTGACAACCATACTTTATGATAATATTGGTATTATCATATCAACAAAAGAACCATAGGCACATTGAATAGCCTAATGATATTCAATAAATATATTATATTTGAGAGAATTTGTTAGTGATAGAGAATATATCAGTGAATAAGATTGGACATTAGAAAAGTGACCTAACCAAGTACTTAAAATATCTTAGATTAAGTCATTAGCTAGTAACCAATAGGTTATATGGTATTTACAGAAAATAAAAGAGTATATACTCATATAAAAAAAAGATATATAAGGTAGAGATCAACAAAATTTTAATTCTGATTTTGGAGAATGCCAATGTAGTAAAAAGTTCTTACGAGTTATATCTACTTGCTAGCTGAAAGAGTAAATTATTTGAAAGAGTACTAAGTAGATGACATAATTTCTTCCATTATAATAGCAGAGTTTATATTATATTATAGGCATCTAACAAAGAAATTTGTTTATGAAATATTATCATTAGGTTATAAACTATAGATAATTTGAAAGACCATTAAATATATTATATAATAATAAAATAACATTATTGTATTAAAAAAATAATAGGAGTTTAACAAAGTCAAAGTATTTAAACTTTAAATTCTTATTTATTAGAAAAAGGATTCAAAATGATCAGATATCTATTAAATATATTGAGATAAACTTCATAATTACAAATCTACTCATTAAAGGATTATTACCCAAATGTCTTTTAGAAGTACATTGCTCATATGGGTATTATATCTCTTAAAGATATGAGATTTTAGTAAAAGTTTGTATTTTGGATATTTTTTTGTTATAGATATATTAAGGTTTAGGGTTACAATAATAAAAAGTTTTGATTTATATTTTAAATTTATTGTGATATCATAAAGTGGATCAATTGAAAATAGGTATTATTAGATTATATTTTATGTAATTTTCATGTAACACTTTCGTATTTGATCTATGTCGTTAGGAGATATTAATATACTTAAACATTGATAGGTTTAGTTATGATTTAATATTACAAAATCTCCTTTAATCCTATGTTGGTATGATTGGTAGATCAGATTATTTATGGATACATTCGATAATGATAGTAAATTTTTGAATTCATAAGTTTATTTTAATATACACTTGAAAGTAACACTTAGTCCTAGTCCACTGGAGACGTGTTATATTTGATATTTGTATTGTCTCTAATATATTAAGAGCATATTTGTAAACTCATTTGATTTTGTAGTCGTCTATTGAACTTCTCTATTAAGATTTCGATGAATGTTTGAGAATGGTTGAAATAATTTTTATTGAAGTGTTTGCATATTGATTTGAGATGATTCAGAGTTTGGGTGTTTGGGAGTAAAATTGTTTTGAAAATGTATTATATTTGTTTATGATTTTAGCCTTACAGGTTCTTTGTGAGCATTCTGGACCTAAGGAATGTTTATTAGGAATATGTGTCGATTGTCACGTGTGGGACTTATGGGTTGGGGCGTGACACACTTATAGTCCAAGTAGAAGATTATTGGATCTTAATTAAATAATGAGGTTATATGTTGTTAATAATTATATATTAAGGGTTATCATATTAAGTTAAGTCTAATTTAAGCGATTTGATTAAATTTAGATAATATTAGTTTAATACATTTAATTAAAATATGAGTTTATTAATATATATAAAGATTGAACCTTATTACTATAATTTAATAGGCAAAATAGAAATAAATAATATAAATTATCATGTCCTCGACCATAGGCTCACATGTGACAATCGACACAGATTCCTAATAAATATTTCTTAGATTCAAAACACTTATTAAAAACCTATAAGGTTATAATTATACAACCTGCAAAACACTTTTAATGGTTTTCCTCCAATCTCCCAAACTATATATCGTTAAAAATAATATCAAATACTTCTAAAATGTTTTTGATTAAATCCATTATAAATAAAATCATATATAGGCATAATTAAAAATATCATATTCATCATTTACTAAGTATGTAAATTACAAAATACTAAAATTATTTCTTTACAAAGAATAATATTAAAAATTACATCAAATTTCGTGTTTTTGAAACCAACGAATTCCATGAATATTATAAAACACTCTAAATGGACTCCAATGTAATAAGTGTAAGTCGAGTATAGAGTTATTACCTGAAATTACTATTCTAAATGCTATCATCACCCTTCGAATGTCTCAATTACACTATGAATTTGCTTGTGAGTGGGAAAAAAATGTGAGTATACTATTGTATACTCAGTGAGGGAATAATAATAATAATAATAATAATAATAATAATAATAATAATAATATAATCTTAATCTAAAAACACTTTCGAAAGAAAATTAATAGCTATATTTAAAAGCATCTTTTTATTTTATAAACATAACTCAATAAACAATGAAAAAAATCATTGGGTGTAACCACCTTCCTGAAAATTATGCTGATCAGGCCCAACCCTAAGCCATCAATGGATTTTACATGCAAGTAAAAATAATAAAGTTCTATAAAAGTTCAATTTGGAATGTAAAGACTAACATCATGCATGGTTTAGCTAGGAAAATAAGCCTACCACTGATGTTAACATTTGAGTAGTCACATGATGATATTCGTGATTATCCTATATGAATACACAGCTCCAGATAAACAATTATCTAGTACACTCACCTGGGTGACCTCTTCGGGGTCCAATATCAGGCTACTTCATATCAGGTCCCCAGATAGACGATCACTTGTCCCATCTGACAATTACTCACCTAGATGCCCACCTTGTCGTTCTCTCTTAGGCTACTTCATACACCACTCACCTAGACGACCTCTATCTAAGTCTGTGCTAGGCTACTTAATACCGTAATCACCTAGATGATCTTTATTTAGGTTCTTATTAAGCTACTTTCCTGTAGCTACAATAAATCGATGGTCGTTCTAGTCGGCCATGTGGCAATCATTGTAAATCCCAAGAACACATCCTATCACTTAGAATGCACTCCTAGAACCCGCAAGGTATTAGTATTTATTTTCAAACTCAT